>VDFB02298443.1:0-35548 GCA_007258455.2 Sequoia sempervirens
TAGCCATTAGGCTTGCATTCTCTGTCATGTCCCCGGAATCGAATCACCCATTGGAGTAAATAAATAGAATACAAACAAAATACATATTGAAATTATGAACAATTAGCAATTTAATTACCACAAGATATATTATAATGAAATTATCAAACATAATATAATAAATATTAAAATGTAGAAAACTAATATACATTATAATAGTCAAATATAAATTATAAATATTAAAAGATAACCTAGGAACACTACATCCCGCTAAAGAATAACACACTCGTATACTCTAGACATGCTTTTGCATCCATAAAGTCAAATGCCCTCTGCTATCGATAATCCTATTATCGAAAGGTCTCTAACAAATGTCTCCTCTAAACATTCCTGAGTAAGTCCCACCAACACAAACACGACTGTAGCAATGGATTCGATATCAAAGTTGGCAGGGACACATATACACCACATGAGATCCGTTTGAAGATTATGTAGCAATGTTTATAGGTTAAAACAAGGATGGCACGGTGAGGACAATCTAACATATAAAATACCTCCACTCTGAAGTGACGAGATTTCCATTCAATGATATTCTTATGGTCAGAAGTCTTCAGGAATGCTGCCAAGCACGAATAGTTAGTTAGTGTTAGTTTGGGATCAATTAAGACATAAAAGGAGATGTGTCCATTGGCAAGAAGGGGATATGACTTTCCACCATCGTGGATATAAGTAGGAGATATATGTCAAGCAGGAGATCATCGATTGGTAAAGAACAAGAAGGCAAGTAAGGAATAAGGAGACGTGGGAGGGACATAGCAATTACGTGAAGTCCATTCACTTAGTCATTCATGTTTAGCATTTCCAAGCTTCAGAATTAAAAAATCACTCAGCAATAGATGTCTGAACATTTTTTACTACACCCTACAATCTATTTAATAAATACAACAGACTATTTTTCCCTTATCTAATATACAAAAGGCTTAGAGATAAAACCTGATCTGATTGCTGTCTATACCATGACTGACCCTTGAATGACTCAAGGCGATAAATCTGAAACTCTAGTATGCACACCTCATTTACAGGCAACATAGGGAAGAATATGATAAATTTAGATTGCTGCAGTTCTGAAATGGTTAACTCTGATTTCTGTATTCATCGATGCATTGTCTTTTAGCAAATATATATTCATGATGCTATGTATATATCAGTAGAATGAAATATTGGTAGAAGTAGAACTGCCCATAGACATATATATTGTTTCTTCATTAATTTAGACTTGATTGCACATACTAGATGTTGCTGCTCTAATTATTAGTGTAATGCCTTCTTTAATGTTATCATGATTATAATTGTTCTAGCCATGAGCTTTACATTGACTTAAAATAAATTAAAAATGAATGCAAATGTATGTGTTTACTTAAAGATTGTCTTCCAAGTGTTTGCAAACCTACTAGGGAGGAAAGGCCTGAGAAAAGTGGTGCCTAGAAACCCCACTCAAGATTCTACCCCTAGAACTGAAGGCAAGGATGGGCCATGGAGGGGTGGAAATTCCACTTAAGATTCCGCCCAGTCCGAAGGCATGGGTGGGCCATGGAGGGTTGGGGGTCCTACTCAAGAATTCGCCTAGGCCATGGAGGGGTGGTAGGCCTAGACTGCTTATAAGCTTTGCTGGCTTCCCCCGGTAGGTTAAGTGTCTTCTGAGGTGATGACATGGGTGGAGAAAGCAGGTACTAAGTCACTGAGAAGAGAGAGTTGTGGTATACAACCTCTTGGGCTTGGCAAAGGACTTCAGGGCGGATCTACCCATGCCACTCCTCATATGTAGTAATAATTGCTTGTGATTATGTTTATATTTGGATATTTGGATATTAATGCTAACAGACGTATGTATATGTGGAAATGTTGTTCATATGATGAATGCAGATTTCAATCCAAGATTACTTCATTAGAGAGCATTCATTTGAAAAGAAGAAACCCAAAACCTAATCAACAAGTGAATTCTAGGGCAAAGAAGGACAAGGGACATTACAGTGGTATCAGAGCATAATCTTGCCATCCTGTGAAAAGTGGTAAATGCAAACCTACCATAGAAAATACTCTAGGAAAAACACCACCACAAACAACACCATGGACACACTCACGAATAACGAGTTGCAGGCATTCATGGAACAACCCACCCAGGCACTTAAGGACCAAAACGAAAGGAGTGAAAGAACTTCACAACTTCTCCAAGTCATCCAAAACATGAGTGGCAATAATGGAAGGGAGACAAGCTCTAACCATTGTGAAAACAATGATCCTATGCCCTCAAGAGCCACAAGCTCTAGGCCCACAAGACCTTCTTTCTTGCCTAGGGAAGAACAAATGGAAGGAAGTGAAGCCAACAAACCCCCCACAGATAATGTAGATGAGGTTGCAGCAGCATATGATAGACTAAATTCCGAAATTAGGAGCACCATCCCCTTTAAAGATTATTGTGAGGCCAAACCAAGAACTGCTCCTAGAAGGGAAAGGGAAAGAAACAATCAACCCGACAAGGATCTCAAAAATAGGGTAAGCAAACTAACCCTCCCCAATTTTGACGGAGAAGGAAAGAGCACCGCACGCTCATGGGTACAAAAGTTGGATACGTACCTATCTTTAAGCCCAATGACAGGAAAATGCAATCAAATTTTTCGTGTTGCACCTAACAGGGATGGCCTATGAATGGTGGCACCACGGCCTCATAACCCAAGGTCATCAACAAGTTACCACCTATGATGATTTCACTCAAAGATTGATCAAAAGATTTGACCAAAGGCATCCAAAATGGTACTTTAGGTAGCTCACCCGAGTAAGACAACAAGGAACTATAGAGAATTACGCGACCGAGTTTCAAAAACTGGCAGTAATGGTCCCTGAAATTTCTCAAGAGAGACTCACCTATTTGTTCATAGAGGGATTAAGGGGGTTAGTCAAAAGTATGGTGAGTGCATTAGAACCCACCCGTTTAGATGAAGCTATTCAGAAGGCCATGAAATTTGAAGATAACTTACCAAGAGACAAACCTAGGAACTTTACCTCCCCCTCCAACAACCCTCCCAAAGAAGAAAGGTCCAGAAGGGAAGAAATACTTAGGACATGCTCATTGTGTAATGAGAAGTGAGACCGATATCACTGGTGCAAAGCAATGGAGAAATTAAAAAGAAAAGGGTTATGTTTCACATGCCAAAATCCATGGGGACATGATCACAAATGTAAAGGCCAAACCCACAAGATAGAAGCAATCCCCGAGGGAGAAAGTAAAGAGCACCCAAGCAAGAAAACTAGATACGAGGAAGGAGATCTCAAAGGTATCCAATCGAAGGAAGAAAAGATAATAAACAAATGGAGCTTCGTGGAGGAGCAAATCTAGTAGTTATGACACCCTTACCCCCCTCAAGATCTAGAAACACATAACCCAATCCATCTTCCCAGTAAGAATTGTAAGATATAATTTGAACTTTCTTCATAAGACCCCTAAGGTTTCCTTATCAAGTGAACAGAGATTTAATCCTCCTCTTAAGTTCGTGCATTAAGATTAAAAGATATCTATGACATTTAAAGGGGAGTTGCTTGAGGGCAAGCAAATTGAGAGGGGAGGACTGTCATGTCCCCGGAATCGAATCATGCATTGGAGTAAATAAATAGAATAAAAACAAAATACATATTGAAATTATGAACAATTAGCAATTTAATTATCACACGACATATTATAATGAAATTATCAAACATAATATAATAAATATTAAAATGTAGAAAACTAATATACATTATAATAGTCAAATATAAATTATAAATATTAAAAGATAACCTAGGAACATTACATCCCGCTAAAGAATAACACACTCGTATACTCTAGACATGGTTCCGCACCCACAAAGTCAAATGCCCTATGCTATCGATAATCTTGTTATTGGAAGGTCTCTAACAAACGCCTCCTCTAAACGTTCCTGAGTGAGTCCCGCCAACACAAACATGACTGTAGCAATGGATTCGATATCAAAGTTGGTAGGGACACATATACGCCGCATGAGATCTATTTGAAGATTATGCCGCAATGTTTATAGGTTAAAGCAAGGTTGGCACAATGAGGACAATCTAACATATAAAATACCTCCATGCTGAAGTGACGGGATTTCCATTCAATGATATCCTTATGGTTGGAAGTCTTCAGGAATGCCGCCAAGCACTAATAGTTAATTAGTGTTAGTTTGGGATCAATTAAGATGTAGAAGGAGATGTGTCCATTGGCAAGAAGGGGATATGACTTTCCACCATCGTGGATATAAGGAGGAGATATATGTCAAGCAAGAGATCATCAATTGGTAAAGAACATGAAGGAAAGTAAGGAATAAGGAGACATGGGAGGGACACAGCAAATTAGGTGAAGTCCATTCACTTAGCCATGAATGTTTAGCATTTCCAAGCTTCAGAATTAGAAAATCACTCAACAATAGATGTCTGAACTTCTTTTACTACACCCTGCGATCTATTTAATAAATACAACAGACTATTTTTCCCTTATCTAATATACAAAAGGCTTAGAGATAAAACCCGATCTGATTGCTGTCCATACCATGACTGACCCTTGAATGACTCAAGGTGATAAATCTAAAACTCTAGTATGCACACATCATTTACAGGCAACATAGGGAAGAATATGATAAATTTAGATTGCTGCAATTCTGAAATGGTTAACTCTGATTTCTGTATTCATTGATGCATTGTCTTTTAGCAAATATATATTCATGATGCTATGTATATATCAGTAGAATGAAATATTGATAGAACTGCCCATAGACTTATATATATTGTTTCTTCATTAATTTAGACTTGACTATACATACTAGATGTTGCTGCTCTAATTATTAGTGCAATGCCTTTTTAATGTTATAATGGCTATAATTGTTCTAGGCCATGATCTTTACATTGACTTAAAATGAATTAAAAATGAATGCAAACATATGTGTTTACTTAAAGATTGTCTTCTGAGTGTTTGCAAACCTACTAGGGAGGAAGGGCCTGAGAAAAGTGGTGCCTAGAAACCCCACTCAAGATTCCGCCCTTGGAACCCAAGGCAAGGATGGGCCATGGAGGAGTGGAAACTCCACTTAAGATTCTACCTAGTCTGAAGGAATGGGTGGGCCATGGAGGGGTGGTGGTCCCACTCAAGAATCTGCCTAGGCCATGGAGGGGTGGTAGGCCTAGACCGCTTGTAAGCTTCGCTAGCTTCCCTTGGTAGGTTAAGTGTCTTCCGAGGTGATGACATGGGTGGAGAAAGCAGGTACTAAGTCGCCGAGAAGAGAGAGTTGTGGTATACAACCTCTTGGGCTTGGCAAAGGACTTTAGGGTGGATCTACCCATGCCACTCCTCATGTAGTAATAATTGCTTGTGATTATGTTTATATTTTGATATCTGGATATTAATGCTAATAGACATATGTATATGTGGAAATGTTGTTCATATGATGAATGATTTCAATCCAAGATTACTTCATTAGAGAGAACATTCATTTGAAAAGAAGAAACCCTAAACCTAATCAACAAGTGAATTCTAGGGTAAAGCAGGACAAGGGACATTACATTCTCAAAATCTTCCCATAAGCTCCAATGAACACATTGCTTCTCACTAGATTCAAGTCACCTTTGCAAATATTTGGGTTAGGAGAGACCCAAGCATGGTCTCTTCCCAAACCTCTTACCCATACTTCATATAAGAAGTTTAAATTAACACTATGAGAGAACAAACCTCAATCCTTTGAATAAATCCTTTGATCTTGAGTAAATTGGACCCTTGATAGCACGATAACCAAGTGAAACTGAGTCCATACTCTCTCAATATCTCCTAGAACACTAGACCAAAAGAAACTTACATTGCTAATACTTATTGAGAATCTGCAAGTTCCTCATATATAGACCAAAAGAATGAATAAATGTTACATTGTGGTAACCATAGAGTGAAAACTTGCTAAGAACTTAGTTCACTCTGCCCAACTCACGAGTTTTTTTGCTTGCCATGCGAAGTTGACATGACTCATGTGTCAAGTTAGGGACGAGTTAGTTGAGTACTTAGCGAGTTCTTGACTAGGACTCAACCAAGTTCTTGGCCTAAACTCACTTAGTGACGGGATAAAGTAAAATCCACACAATTTTCACTACTTTAGTTCATTTTTTTGGCATTTGATGGTCTTATTTCACCCAATAGAAGACATCTTCGACATCCATGTGAATGTGACCTAACACATTGAGAGAAGGGATTGGAAGGTGTTTACTCACAGGAATAGATTCAACATATTACAAGAGTAAACAGAAATAAACTCACACAACATAGAACATGTATGGGAATCATTCACAAATACATAGTGCACGGAACAATGGTATTTCATTTATTAATGCAATAGAACCAGAGTACAATCATCTGTACAATATGTCATAATCAAAATGTAATGCAATGAAGCACAAGGGCGTCTTAACAATATCATCACATGTCCCAACTACAATGACCCAAGTATATATAGACGTTGGCGGTGGTTGAGAAACCAACCATCGTGACTCTTCGTTACAACTAATCCAACTAGTTGGGGACCTAATTTCCCGAAACAACATGTAACATAAAGTATATAAAATATTTGCTTCCTAACTATAGTTTTATTTAATTATATTATTTGGTCAACTAATAACACTCTTGGTCGACTACATCATCCCCCCCAAAGTAGTTGTCTTCCAGGCGACAAGAAACAAAAATGGGGATCATAGAAAGGGAAAATCAAGAAGAGGAAGGGGTGAAAGGGCGCCCTTGGTTGTACTGACGATGTAGGGGTCGTTGTCGTTGAGTGCTGCTGTTTGAGGTGTTGAAGCTTTTGGTTGGCTGTTAGTTGCCTCTCACGTGCAAGCTTCACCATTTGGACTGCTTCAGATAATTTGGCCTTGGCCTTGGCCTTCTCGAGTTCTTGACCCCTATCCTACAATTCCTTATCCTTCGCCTGTAGGTGACCTTCCTCGACTAGGAGTCACTATACCTCAGGCAACTACGTATTTTGTTCCAGCAATAGCCTCCCCTTCTCCCCCAACTGCCCTTCTCTCTCTACCAACACTCGCTCCCTCTCAGCCATTGACTCCTCGAGAGCTGCAACTCTCACGTGCTTGGCGGCCAACTGCTCTTGTGACTTCTGAATGTAGTTTGCCAACTCTTGCCTGGTAGTTTCGGTCGTCTCTACTCTAGGCCACCCTCCTTTGCATTTCGGCTACATAAACACCAAGATCCTCTCGACCTCATGTACCATTGAGGGATCATGTCCCATGTTTGACTGTTGTCCAATTGCACTGACTTTGCATATAACTCTTGCCATCTCTTGTAGTTCACTTAGGTATAGGTCATTGACATTTGGCTCACTGATCTCAATTTACACTTTGTTGGATTCATCACTGGACTCCTCTCCTGACTCTTTTGGATGTGCTGGGCATGAGGTTGGGCAAATTGACTGTGATACTTCTAGTTGTGAGGTTGCTTGGATTTGGCAATTCAAATGAGTTTGACGAGGGTCTGGGGGCAACACCCCTAGCGAGATCAAGGGCAACGACCCTTGCGGGGGTTTGGGGGCAGTACCCCTACCAGGGTCAAAGGGTGCGCCCCTTGTGGGGGTCTAGGGGCAACGCCAAAGCCAATTTAAGACTTTCAAAACCACATTGAACTACATCACGCACCTCATTTTCATGATTTTTAAGAGGCAAGAAGCAATGCTGAGAAAGCCAACAAATATAGATTTTGCACTTTCCACCAAGGAAGGAGGTTGTTTACAGTGCAAAGGCATACTGTTTGGATGGATTGACTATCAAATTTTTGGTGTACTGTTATTGATTCTTTGGTTTGTCCATCAACTCCTCCTACGGTGGTCTTCTCCCTATCTCGTACGACATTTGATTGTGGTTTGTTGCTCCGTATATCTTTCGTACGAAACCTTTGCTTTGCCCCTTATGTCTTATGTTGTACGTCCTTGTCTGCCATGCGTCATACGTTGTACTCTTTGTTCGCCATATGGATTGACAATCTCCTCTACATGGTCCAGTTCTCACATTTCGTATGAGCTTGTTCCTTCCCCTATTGCGTACAGTTGTATGTTGTCCATTTGATCGTACACTCCCAACTGTTCTGAAAGGGGCGGTCTGAGGTGATCCTTTTGTATGGTGAGATTTGTACAGGTTTTGATTTCGCCCAGATAACACCTCCAATCATCTGTCCTTTGCTTTGGAAGGCCATACGATTTTATTGGTCACGAGCTATTGCACAGTGTCTTCAATCACCCATTGTGCAAGTCCTTTCAGAGATTGTTGTACGATTTCATTGATCAAACTTTGCCTTCCTTGACTTCCGTACTGTGTTCCATATGGTCTGTGCCCTCCATTGCTCTGTTTCTTCACTTGTACTTTATGAGCTCTGTTTCTAGTTCCCTTCATTTTTCGTATACAAACTTCTCCAGGTTGCACTTGATGTCTTCCTTGCCTTTTGCGAATTTGTGTTGCCTTTTCTTCAAGTTGTACGGTATGTGCTTTGTTGCTCAATTGTTGAGTCCCTCTTCTGCGTATAGATTGTCGTACGATTTCTTGCACTAATTTTTCCTTCGATGGTTTTCTGCCAATTGTGTATGATGTGCTCCTTTTATGCTTGAACTTATTTCTTTCACTTGGCTGTACATCCTCGTTCACTTTAATTTTTAATTTAATATTCTTGATTTTAATTTTTGCCTCCATAACTTTTGCTCTTTTTTATTTTTCTCCTTTTTTCAAATGTTTAATATTTTTTCTCTTTATTTTAATTTTTTCTTCATTTTTTAAATTTTTTTCCAACTTTTGATTTTCTCATTCTTTTTTTCCAATTTTTTCATTTTTTGAAAATTTTAATTCTCCCTTTTCATTTTTTCCACTTTTTTCAATTTCCGACTTCGACACAATTTTGTCACCTCGTACTTTGACTATTTGTTTTTCTTCATTTTTTTATTTTTTTTTCTTTTTCCAATTTTTTCATTTTTTGAAAATTTTAACTCTCCTTTTTCATTTTTTCAACTTTTTTTAATTTTTGGCTTCGACACAATTTTGTCACCTCGTACTTTGACTATTTTGTCACATTCCAACTTGTGAGCTGATGTACCATCTAGTTCTGCTACTCCTTTGTACTCTTCGTACTCAACCGGAATGTCTAGCTGGAGGTTCCCTTCTCCTCTTCTTCCTCGATTTCTCTGATCTGTAGAATGTTACACTCACAGTGGAACACCTCATAGTCTTCCATCTTCCAATGGAATAGTCTGTTCAGCAAGCTTGTCTCATCCTCTAAGCAACTCTTGAGTTCAAGTACACCTTTGTCGTTCGGCTCCACAGGTACATTACATTCATCTTTCTTAAACATGTTTTGTCGTTAGAACATTAGGAGCAAAAAAAAGTTGTTGCAAATTAGTAGAAATATGATGCAATGCTCACTTATCTATCCAACTATATAATTTTTTTGCTATAGGTTGTTCTTGATGATACCTAGTTCCCATCCTTGATCCATATCCATTCTGATTCCATGTATCATTGTGAAAATTCCTCCTATATTGTTTTGAGTACATATTGCTCTTATGGTTCCAATGGTACTCGTAATTGCTCCTTCAATTCCATGTATATATATAGTGAGTGGCCTTAATTCTAGGTAATATCATGCCTCCATGATGGTTGTCTTTGAGATTCTTGCCTCTCCTAATGATGTGGATGCCTGTATGTCATACCTTTGAGTCATCACCTTTTTTTGGCATTGGTTTTGTTGTCTTTTCTTTTCTATTGCTACTTCCTCTTCTTTCTTTCTCCTATGCATTCTTCTTTAGATTCTTGAACTTTCTTTACATTAATATTGCTTTGGACTTTATTATGTGTAATATTTTGCAATGCGATTTTTTTCTTTCTATACTAAGATTTATTAATTTATTTATGCACATTTATGTTGATTGTCCACAAAGATTCTAACCAAGGATATCCAAGAACAATATTTAATCCATCCATATCCAAACCATGCAAATTGGAATGCAAAACATATTTATTCATAGAGGGCTTCAAGTCTTTAAAATTTTGAGTATCCTTACCTTTATTCAAAATGTAGACTAAACCTTTGAGGTAGGGAAACACCATACAATGCTCCTTATTGGAAGGAAGCTCCTCCACGTTATATCTCAATATTAGATCCAAACACATACAATATTCTTGGCATGCTCATATGATTTTCTTGTCTTTATTATATACTATTCAACTATCTACCATGACCACTTACCCACACATGTGGGATACTTATATTCTAGTTAACTTGTGGGATGACTTACAAAGGACATGCACCCCAATGTATTATTTATTACTACCTAACACACTATAATACTATATTTCTAGGTACATTATGATTATACCATCATTGGCCAATGACTTTATTAGAGTACATTAAGAGCCAAGTGTTATTGCTTTATTTGTCTTCTTGGAACAAGAGTGCCTTGGTGTATTTACCCTTACCTTGATGGCCAATGAAAAATTGTGACATTAAGTGACAAAAGCCTTGTTGTTAATACATTGTTGGAGGTATTGACATTCAAAGACATTAAAGGTTAGCATTGATTGAAGTGTTAGATCAATGGCCAACAAATATGCTTGAAGAAAATTGTCTAATGAGGGCATTCTTTAACAACACAATAAGAATATTCCATGTAGCTTTCCATAGGTGGTAAACAAAAGACTACGAGCCCATTTTATGATATCTTGAACCAATAGTAAAATGCCAATGCACATGATATAAAAGCATAAACTATTAACTATGGGAAAATAAATGGGATCAATCTCCAAGATCAATGGTTAGTGAACAATAGGCAAAAGTAAAGTGCTAGAAAATAATTGCTTAAAGAGGACATTCCACTTGATGCAATAGAAACATGCCAAACGTGCAACTTTGAACTAAGGCTTATGAAAGCGTTGACAATGGGGAGCAGTATGTGACATGAGCTAAGCCAGTAAACAATGAAAATTAAAGCACATGACTTCAGTTATGTCACCATTGACTATTGCAAGTCATTGAAGAAATAGACTAAAACTGTAGAGCAGTAGACAAAGGGAGCTTATGCAAAAGTATAGAAGAGTTTTTCAGTGATATTCTGAGTTTGCAGGATTGGCAAAAATATTCCAATTTTTTTGGGAATGGTAGGGGGATGGTGAGGGGACAGCTATATGATAATATATTTTAATAAACAAATAAGTCTAGTCTATAGATTATATAAAAAAATATATACAGGCAACTTATAAGTTATAATTCAAATTGATAATCATTAGTCATAACTTAGGGTCTTAAACTAAACAATGACAAGGTCCAATTTAAATTGTTGAATCATAAATCAAAATGACAAAATCAAAATATAATAATTTGAATATCAATGATCATTCATGAATTATCATAGTAGTTGAAAATTGAAATCCATTTCAAAGTGAAATATTCAAATAATTTATTGGCTGAAAGTTCAAAGTACTCACAGCGAAGGCAGCCTGACCCAATTGGAACTATGCTCAGGACTCGTCAGTGAGATTAAAGGTAGAAGTCTATTGGTGTTTTAATTCACGCCTCTGGAATGCAAATTAGAAACGGACAGCTATGCACAGATAAACTGCTCTTTGAATTAGGAGAGGAAACTCCTTCTTTGATGATGGTGTTCAAGAAAGTAAATTAAATCTAATTTGCCTATCTTTTTTGGTTCAGCTAAGAGCACAAGGTTATAAAATTCAAACGTCGTAGCTGAGATTTTCTATTTTGGAATTTCAACTACGACTAGCCTACTCTAATGATGTTTCTAATTTTTCAAGTAAACGCAGAGCAAAAGAATTAGAAATGGACAAAGTTTGATTCTCCGACAAAATACTTAAATAAACTCTTCAACATACATCTACTTACTTTCAATGCAAGATGAAAATAAAGATCATATAAGCATAACACAATAAACGGAAATTTGAGACATTATATCAAGGGAAAATAGGCACAGGACTTTATTTTTCAAATCTCAGGAACAAATATTACACAAGATACATGCATTGAACAAGAACTTGCAGCTAAAAGAGACTTGCAAACTTGTTCTTACACAAAGTGAACAACAACTAAACAACAACTTGCAGGAAAAAGAGGCTCAGCAATTTGTTATCATAAGTACGGTTAAGAAAAACAATGAGCAAACGCTCTTACTTATAGACAAGCAAGAGGTAGGGAACCGTACAATCCCCTTGCTTTTACAACTCAGCTTGCCAACATACAAGCGCTTTATTTCTAAAACTAAAGAAGATAAACATCTAACCACCTAAGAAAGCATGAAAATAGGAAATACCAAACTATTACAACCTTGTTTTCTTTCTCTTCTTCAAAGAGTGGATAAGAATTGAGACAAGAATAGAAAGAAAGCTGGAAGAAAGCTTCTAGATGACTGCTGCTTTAAATCTTGTCCACATCCGCCAAAAGACTGATTTGTTTCTTGATTTTAAGTGGAGAGTGCTGCTGAAAATAGAATATTGATTTGCCTTGAAAAAGCAATTTCTCCAAAAATAGTTGGGACCTGGGTTTTGTAGAAAATCACGTTCCGGAGAAACCCAGATGCTTAGAAATTGAAAAAGCTAAATACATCCTAAAAAAGTGGCCAAAAAGTAGTTTCTAGAAGAGGAATTTTTTTTTCAATGTTCAAGAGGATGAAAAAGCAGAGAGACCCATGTGATCAGAAATAGAAAAAGTTGAGTGGTTGTTTCGAAAAAAGCAATGCCCTAGAAGTTTGGAGCACAAAAAAGTGTTCCTGCTTGCTCACTGATCTCGAAACCACGAAGAACACCGAAAAAGCATGTCATTTGAGTCTTCAAATCTTCGTTGAGAGAAAAGGGAAAATATTCTTGCTCTAGACGCCAACCTGCAATAATGAATAATGAAAGACAAAATCTCTCTTAAATAAGTTGAGGTTGAGAAAAATCTGCTTTCATTCTCTAGCTTTGAAACTTCTTGAAGCCAATCCTGAGCAGGTGCATCAAACTTGGACACTTTCTAATGTTGAAAGATAAAACTTGAAAAAATTGACTAAGGCATTGAGCCTTGGGCGCCAATCTCCTTCTGGGGCACTTTTCCTCTCCAAAATTAGCCATTTTTTCACTATTTTCAATTTTTTTGCTTTATTTTACCCTTGGTTTTATCTCGATTTCTAGACGCTCGGTGAATCCCCATGATTTGGCAGAATCCATCACGGAGGCTGACTGATTCTGAGAAGATTATCCTAGAGGCAACTTTGGATAAAAACATTATTTGACCCCTCAAAAAGCTAGGTGTCCCTGGCTACCTAGGGCGCCCATGATCACCAGTGTTAAAGTCTCTTTTTTGGATTTTCAACTTTTACACTTGCTTTCTAATCTTTTGATGAATTCTCAATTCTGGATGATTTGGAGGTCTGACGAACTAATGGCTAGGCTCGCTAGATAGCTTGGAGGATTCTAAAGGGGGTCTCCTAGGAATGATATTTCCTAAAAGTTGAATCTTGAGGGTCAAAAGCTTGGGCGCCCCTGGCTAGCTGGGGTGCCCAACTCCTCCAGAGTTAATTTATTTTCTGTGTTTTTCACCTTGCTTTTGACTTTTGATATTTTTCTCATGTTTTTTCCTCTGTTCTGTCTTTGATATCGGATGACTGCCAACTCCAATGAATGTGTTGATGATTGCGTTGGAGAGCTGATTCAAAATTGAAGAAGTCATGCTGGAGGCTTCGTCTGCAAATTCATCCATTTAGGCCCTCAAAAGCTTGGGCGCCTATCTCCTTCTGGGGCGCCCAACTCCTCCAGACTTGGCCATTTTTGCTTGATTTTCATTCTTTGCATTTTGCCACTTGGAAGTCACCTCTCTATTTGACCTCGAATTTTGGATGATTGGTTGATCAGATGACTATGCTGTCGGACTCACTACGGAGTTGGGAAAATCTGAGCAACATTGCTTGGGAGCACAAACCCTAATTTCACCATTTGATGCCTTGAAAAGTTGGGCGCCTATCTCCTTCTGGGGTGCCCATGGTTGGTAGACTTAGTTTTTATTTTGCAATTTTCAACTTCCTCCTTCCTTTGTCGTGCTTGCCTTTGCCTTGCTCGCTAGAGATGAAATTTTTTCAAAGGCATGGGTGTTTGGGCGCCTAGACTGAGCTAGGGCACTTGGAGTCTCCAGTGTTAGCCAAAATTTTGCATTTTTCAACTTTCATAGCCTCCTCTCTCCATTCTTTGATCTGCGTGCATGTCCAGTGTTTGAATGTTTGAATCTGACACCTGGTAGCTGACTGACCTCCATTAGTGGCTTTGGAGCTCCCGAAATGCTTTCTGAAATTAAAAAAGCAAAATAGACCCACTACGGAAAAATTGATCGTTTTGTGATTTTGACTACACCAGCTTGATGAGGAAGTATTTTCAACCAATCAAAATCAGTTTGAACCCTAACAGCCAAACTTTCTATTTTTAGAAAATTTTGCCAGCATTTGTTTCAAAAGAAACCCAGAAAATGTGTCTATTTTTAGAAAGTTTCTAAAAATAGCAATTTTCTTAAAAAGTAGGGTTGAAAACTGAGATCTGGGTTTTGTAAATTTGGTCACTCTGAGCAGACCCAAATTGTCAGATTTTGAAAATTTCAAGTTTTTGCCCCTCATGCAAGTCATGCAAACCCCAATTTTGACCTTTTTTGACAAATTTGACAAGGCTTTTACTCATTTCTTCAAATTGCCTAAGTGTAGCAAAATTTTTAATTTGGGGTACAACAAAGTCCATGGTTTCATTAAGAAACCAGATTTATTGTAGAAATATTGACCTCCTTGAAAAATTGCATCCTTCTTGGGTCTTGATGGGAAGTGAACCATGGGACCATTGGCATCATTATATCATCAATAGATTCCTTGGGCATCCTATTGAATCAAATGTTGGCTTTCAGAGTTTTGAGTCCTTGATATGCGCTCATAAACTGAAAGATTTGGGCTGCAAGATGGCAAAGAACATTACCAGTTTCATGGATATGGATCATTATTAGATTCATGCCACCAGCTGCTCTTGCTCTACACCATTTATTGTCTTGAAGAACCTAGAGGAGTAGGATGATTACAAGCCAGACAAATAATGGGGGTTTCAAATGCCAAGTCTCGAGTCGATTTATTTTGGAATATTCTGCCCCATGCTAGACTCCAATATTCTATTATCGAGGAATTATAGCCCTTATCTGTTGGAATTTCCCCCCTCGACCTTTCTCATTGTTGACAAGTTAGATACCAACAACAATCCTGAAGAATTTTTTTTTGAATCTGCATAATTGTGGTCAATTATCTCGCAGAACTGTAGTATAGAAGCATGAGTTGCATGCACCCAGAAGCTTGCAATTAGAGGTATGCAAGCACATGCATGATCTTGTAATAGTTTCCCTAGAGATTGCTTACATGCATCACTTGTAGAATGTAACGGAAGTATATTTGAATTTTGAAATCAGCTTCAAATATAAATGCTTTTCACCAAACCAGTACATAGGTTAAGCTTTTGACAGTTGTTTATTACAAATTTTGTTGCAAGCATCTTGTTCTTTGTAATAGAGTTAAATTCAGCCTTGCGATGAATTCTATACTAAAAATAAAATCCATGTTTCTTGATTGGCAGATTGGATGCAACCCAGAATTCCCAAGATCACGGTGCTTTCTAGTGGTTCGTAAAGATGGATCTACAGAGGACTTTTCTTTTCACAAATGTCTCAAAGGATTGGCTGCAAAATTTTCACCAGATACTGCAGTTGAATATGAAAAAAGATTTTGCCCCCAGTAACTACCATGGTTTCTATAGGTCTTACAAACCAAGTTAACCCTCTCTTTTTACAGTGAAATAGAAGTTAAAAAGCTAGCCTTACTGCATTGTAAATTAAGATTAGAAGATCCGATTTCCTCATGAACTTTTCATATTGATTACTAACATTCAACTTCTTCTTTTTCCCAGTCTTTTGCATATGTGTTGAGTAATCATTTTCCTTTCAAAGCAACAAATCATTAAGAAATTTAAATCTAAAGTTCTTTGAAATTTGATTCTATCTGCTGAAATTTAACAATTTTCATATTTTACATACTTATGGACAATATGAGAGAGGGGATCTGAAATGGCTATGATTAACACACTAATATGCTTTGATAATTAGTGTTTCCAAATCCTTTTCCCTACTTTTCTTATCCTAATAGGAAACAAACTGTTCCACGAAGACTCATGTCAGAGAAATGATAAATAGGTGAAATTCTAACCAAGAAACACCAGGAGTATATGGACGAAAAAGGGTAAATAATCTTTCTATATATATTCTGAAGCATTACAAGAAAAATAAATGGAAGTCTTGAGAACTAATTCCCTTTTATAATATAATGCCGAAGACCTTTTATGTAAACATACATACATACAAAGGTGCACCTATTATAATGCAATCTCTTAATGGGCAAAAACATGCTTATAGTTCTCTTTCTACCACTGTTTTGGAAATTGTAGAAAATCTTCCTCAGATCATGCAGATAGCACAGGAGAGAATTCAAATTGCATTTCAAAGTTTTCATCAGACAGCAATTCTTCCTTAAATTAATTCAACTATCTTTTTCAGATTAAACCGGGGAAGAAAATGACTCGTTGAAGTTGGGAAATGTACATAAGCAGGAAAATTGACTAAAACTGACGCTTGAAAACAACTTTGTTGGGATTCTTTGTGGTAATCCATTGCCTATATCTAGTGGGTATATCGAACATTTTTATGAGGATCTCAGGGATGAAGGAATAAGCTGCAAAACTTATGTAGAGAAAAGAACTTATATAAACTTGTGTGTATATATAATCCGATATAAATTGTAGAATGAATAGAAAACAAAACTCATTATGTGATATTTTACCTGGGAAAACTCTTCTAAGTAAGGAAACCCAGCACTGTAAGATTCTTCTCTAACCGTTCCTGAATATAATAAGAGAAATTCATCCTTCACCCTCAAGTATATCAAAAACGATTCTACACATTGCATGAATCATGAAAAAATAAATGATGCTTTAGAACATGGATGAAAATAGAAATAAATTCAAAGTAGCACCTAATTTCTTTTTTCCGAAACGTTCTGACATATTTTCTGATATCATTTCTAATCACCACTGAATAACCCCATCCTGACTCCTAAACATTGGAAAATATACAATACTTATACATCCACCTAATGATTAAAAAATGTTTTAAGAAAGAATATGTTTTCAACTTTTCTTCCTTCTGCCCTATCCTAATATAGGTGGTAATTGTTTTGAATTGCATTTTCAAAAAGCTTAGGAAAGAACCCCTAACCGTTCCTTGTCTTTCAATTATTTTTTCTGTTTTGTTTGGAGGATAAATACCCTGAACTTTGTTGCAGTTCATTGGTATCGGTTATTCCTCGCCTTTTAATATTCATTATTTTGTTTGGAAGACAAACATCTCGATTTTTTATTTTTTTTTTATCCATTGACATTGGTATACAAATCAACAATCTAAGATTGAGCTGTTTATTCTGCCAAATTCGTCCAGGATTCGAATCTGATCATCCTGTATAATAAGGGACTTCAGCATTCCTGATCATCCTGTATAATAAGGGACTTTAGCATTCAGACAAAAAATAATTTATGATGAATTTTGTAAGAACCAAGCAATCTCACAACTTCGACTAAAATAGTATAGTTTGTTCATTAATATGTGATTTTAAAGACATCTTTCAAGACTTTTAAAATAATATTAAAGATAATTTGGCCTCATATTTCGATTACACGGGATTAAGACCATTTGAGTCTCTGTCAGACTCGCAGAGTTCCTAAGCAGGCAAACTTTTAAGTTCACAGCACTTATGATCGTAGATTTGGGAAAAGGGAGAGTGGTCTATCCAATGATGTACATAAAATTTATATACTAAATGAAATAGTTTTAAATTAAATAAAATAATTTTAAATAATATGTATTTAAGATATTTATGTTAGTTAACTTAGAATATAATCATCATTTTGAATTTCAATTAATTAAGTGATAGATCAAATATACATCCAGAATGTTGGATAAACAATATAAAAAATTAATACATCAAAATTACTCAAAAATGAAACCTGATTTAATTATATCTTGGATAAATAATATGAAAATTTAATACATCAAAATTAATTAAAAATTAAACCTGACTCAAATATACCTTTAAAAGTTTGAACCTCATTAAATGACATTAAAAACATACTTACTATTTTCACTAATTAATCTATAACATTTTAATTAAATTAACTATATTAAAAGACATAAATTAATCAAATTTTTACATTCAATATTTATAAAGTACAAAAGGAAACAAAAGTAATTTAGAAACTCATTAATAATATTAAAAACATACTATTTTCTACAAATGTGAACCAATATATCAAGATGCGGATGTGATATAGAGTGTACATTTTTAATTTTTTTATTAAATTCAAAATTTTAGTATTAGATTAGGGGTTCACATGATATTAAAGGTTGTTTTATTGTTGATTGGTGATGTAAGGCAAGATTGGGAATATAGATAATTAGTCCAATGACCTCCATTTGTGTCACCTCCATGACTTGGACCTCATACTAGTTGATATGCAGCTAGTAGATAAGGTTGGATTTGGTTATATGAGGGAGATACCAACATTTTAATGGCATTCATATGATCATGGCACTCATGGAGAGATAGGATTTAAATACCAACACCTTTTAATTTTCGCCTCAATGAGATGGTCATCGCATTGGAGGATGTGTGGTAGATCCTAAAATTATCAGTGTGGGGTAGATAGGTTGTTCCAAATTACCATGCCACCCAACAATAAGACAGGATTGTGCATCAATATTGTATTAGCTAACCATAATATACATGAGGTAAGTTCCCTTTTTAGATATTCTAATCAACACGTCTAAGGATGTAAATTTATTTTATTAATACTTGTTATTTTGATTCTTTTGGATGGATAATTATTATACATTTCTCACATTTCGATTCATTTGGTTTAGAGCATGGAGCAACATGAGATAGTATATTCATGGGATAGATGTATGTTTTCCTACCTTTATGATTACTTGCATAGATTTTCCAATGGTAGGGTGTCACACTTTGGTTTATGACACATCTGAAGTGTTGGGCCTACGAGCATATCTAGATACCATCACATAGATTAAGACAATTCATTATAAGTAGGTTCTTAAATATTTTGATCTCTGATAGGATGTATCCTCAAATATACATGATGTATCAACTTTTAGGTTTGGAGATAGACAAACCAACATTCACCACCTAGGTGTGTGAGGATTGGGTACTAGCCAATATAGGCGATGGTAGGGGATGATGTGGAAGTTACATCTACATATAAACATTAGTGGTAGATGATGTAACCCTCACCATTATATCTATTGGATGTTGAGAAAGTGAGAGATGCATGCAGAGTGACAATATCTAAGTTGTAATAGGTAATTTAGATGACATAGGGGATTCACTACATAATTCATAAAAGGGGTTTAATAATCACTAAAAAATGAAGTGTTATATTGCTTGCTACCAAGTAGTTAAGGGGTTAAATTAATTAAGGTACAATATTTGATATTAAGGGTGTTCCACATGGATGGTAAAGGTTAGAGTACATTAATATAATAGTCAAGAATCAACATTTTATCTTATAGGAATGAACATGGAGAAAAGGTTACCTAGCAATGGGTGTAGTCTTTCATAGATCTCAAAAAATATTTAATAATATTGTGAAAGTAAATTGAAACTGGGTATTTTAAATCTACATGGTAGAATAATGGATATCAAAATATGAAATACAAAAGAGATAGAAATATTAAGGGGTATAAAACTATCAAAAAATTGGTAGTTTGTATATGTGGTAAAACAAGAAGTATTTAAAATTAGAAAAGTGTATTGGGAGAGGTATTAGTGTTATCTACTGAAATTGCACCCTTATCAAGTTGTAGAACTTGATACTTTAGAGAAACATGGGAACTTTTCCAAGTTGTGGGTCACCTAAAAAATGGAAAAGAATCTCTGGAGAAGGCCGGCTTCCTTTGCACTGGCAGTATCACCTAAACTACTGATTTTGTAAGGTAAAGGGAGAAGATTACTAAAGCAAAACAGACATGGTAGGAACTAATCTCTATGGTGATACACCGAACTGATAGGAATCATGAAATAAAATAGATGAACATACCCCTAGAAAACTAATGATAGTTATTTCATTTACTCAACATAATTTTGTGAACTTATGCATAATTCATGAAAAGGCTTAATCTGCATATACATTTTAAGAAGGAAAGATGAATTTCACAACTTTAAAGTTCAAATGCAGATTTAGAAAACACAGTTCAAAACTTACATAATCTGAAAGAAAAATGAAAGTAGTATGAACACTAACACTGGTTTCCAAGGTAATCTCTGTATTTTATATTCCAAATTCCAAATGAGTTACAAAGCATACATCAACTAAGAAAGGATTTGAGAAAAATCACTAACTCTCCAGAATGCATAATCCGAACTCCTTTACAAAGAGGCCAAAATGCCACTTTATACAACAAAAAACCCTCTCTAAAAGAATGTGTCGGCCCCTCCTTTAAGGTTTACCAAAAATATTAGCCTCTAGAAAGATCTGCCCTTAGATCTTTTGAATCAAGTTACTTTTGCATTAAATGTGTATCCCCGCTGTCCATGTTGGTGAAGGATCGCTCCAAGAATGGCCTCCAGATCTTTTGGAATAATCGCATTAACCTCTGGCCTCCAGAGCCGCCTTGAATGTGGTTGTTCTGATAATCATAAATGTCAATCTACCCCTCACCAGTAGACACCACAGCTGTCATTGTGACTTGAGGTTTTTTCCTTTCTGCCTTTTTCCTGCTCAAGATCTTTCTGCAAGTTGACCGTCTTCGAGAAGCAACATCCGACCTCCCCTATTAGATCTCTTCACAGACGACACCACTGGACACCAAACCGATCCATCATCCTTTGATCACAGAGCAGATCCATACCACTCACATTCCGTTGATCTTCCACAGGGGTGGTCACAACAGTCAATGGTTCGCCCTTAGCTTTCTCTGATTGGTTGAACACATGCCACTAAGGCTTTCCAAGCGGTCAAAGGCTACTCAAACGGAATCGCATGTTGGTGAGACACTAGTCGTGTCTCCTCGATGCGATTTAGACTTCACAGCAACAGTCGGCATAGCATACAATTGTCGGCAAGAGTTCACAGCGAGCGGCCAAAGTCATATCGATATCCAAAATTGTCGCCCAAACTTCATAGCGAGTCTTCAAGAGTCATATTGCTGTGCTCCTCCGTTGGTAAAACATCCGCATTCGGCAAGACACCGTTCAGTCGGCAGGAGGTCACAGCGGGTTCCCATCAGTTACACCGAAGAGTTAAATCGTCGTGAGACTCCCTTTAGTCGGCAGGACATCACCCCGAAGCCATTCTATTTCCCCGAGCTCGAACCCTTTCATTTTGGCAAGACCTCATTCTTTCGGCCAAACATCTCCTCGAGCTCAAAACATTACACTGAAGGCACCATTCTTTCGGTGAGACTCCATTTGATCGGCAGGACTTCATAGCGAACAAGGGTTCTTTTCCCCAAGGACAATCCCTTTTCGGCAAGACCTCCCGCGGTTGGCAAGACTTTTCAGCTAGGTCACAGTCTTTCGGCGAGACCACCAAGAGTCGGCGGGACTTTTCCCCGAACTCAAAACCTTTCCCCAACGCCGACCTCTTTCGGCCGGACATCCATGTGTCGGTGAGACCTTACACCAAAGTCAAAACATTACACCGAAGGCACCATCCTTCGGCGAGACCACCAGCGGTCGGCGAGACCTCCATCTATCGGCATGACAACTCCTCAAGTGCAGATTCTTTCCCCGACGCTAACCTTGTGAACAAGGGTTGGCGAGACCTCTTAAGTGGGAAGATATATAAAAACTCATGGCGACCGAAATGTCTTGGTGACCTGGGTATTTCAAATGAATATAACACAGCAGCCAGTCGGCAAGACATTCGGTTGGTCTCATCGACTTTCTTCTTTGAGGAGTTTTATGCTAGATCCGAATGAGGTATACTTTCCAACATACCTCCTTGTGAAATATCATCAGATGTATGATTTAACCTTGCAAAACAATACCTCCATTTGGCCTTCATGAACACCTGAAACATAGATTTCCCTGCCTGATTGAGCCCGCAGGTGAAAATCAAGTAACAATTAGTAATCAAATGTTATAAGGTAGAAATGGAAATAAAGGTACGATTTAGTACCCTATGAATGGATGTGATAGGACATAACTTTATAATTTTGTGGAGGTGGATAAGGGAGATGCTCCACTAGATGTAGTCTCACTACAATAGATATGAGGAGATGAGGGGAATGACCCAATTATAAAATAATCAATATTTAAGTTTGACCTTTTATAATATGAATAATACATACTTTTTGATAGATGTCCTAACTCACATGTCACATTTTATATGTAGGTAGTGTAGATGAGGGTCATTTTTATTATTAAATCTAGAGCATTTGGCATGTGGTTTTATGAAAATATTGATAGACTGTGTAGTGAAAGATCATATACATGTGAGTTTATTTTCTCATTTGCTTGATTATGTAAGCTAGGCTATTGAGTTATATATGTGTGTAATAGGTAAGTGCACAACATTGCACATTGTGAGGGATCCAACTCAAACAAAGAGAGATGCAACACTAATAGTGCAAGAGAAGATTTAAGTGGAGCTAGACTAGGCATAGGTGAGGATGGTCATGCCATCACTTAGATAGGTGATTCTATGAAACAATTATATTCTAGCAACTAGCAACATTATAAGAATATTGTGGTGTTATAGGCATAAATAACCATCATTTCAGATGAGGTGGGAATGCTATGAGTTATGTTGATAATCATGAGTGAGTTGAGATCTAGAAGCAAGTCAAGGAGTAGAGCACAATCAATTGTAGTATCTATGTTGATAGTTAGTGTTAGGATGAGATAGGGGAGTGACCCTTGAGGTAGTCTCCCCTTAGTTGAGATGTATTTGAGTATGTATTGTTATTGTTACCTTGATGACATGTGAAATTTAAAAAAATGATATGCATAGTTGAACTTTGTTTATTTATTGATGACAAATATTATTTATGACATGGAAACATATAGTTTATATGTAATTTATGTAGCTTTTACTTTTTATATACTTATTTAATTTGTATACGTTGATGTTTGTATGCAAATGATATAGCATTAACAATCAACACACACAATTGACTTGGTAATTGATGAACACTATGTGCCATTATAGAATCCGTATAATATGAGTCAACCAATGCACCAAAAATAATCTTATGATTGAATAATCAAATGTACTACCTATATGAATAAGTGGATGAGATGTGTCATTAAGACTTAAAACAATTGTGAATCATAGATGAACTAGTATGCTTTTGGAATAAAGTGTATTTTTTTCTTTCATATTTTAGATCACACTCAATGATCCATCATTATGATGTAGAAAATATTGTATTTTTCTTCTTGTGTGTTTCATTTTTGTAAACATTGTTTAATATTATTAGGGATGTAACAGATACCATTATAGTTTTTTCTTGCAATGTTACTAGTGTAAGTCTATGTCATCCATGTTTTCCAAGTCTTTTACCTTTATAAACAAGTTTTTGCATAATTCTAAATACATGACCATATCATTTATCAAATGATGAAGGAGAAGAAGAATTTAATTAGTAGAATTAACACCCTCCATATCACTATCACATACACAAATTGATTTGTTATCATTATATGCCTTCAGTGATTCCCCTAGATAGTTGGATCCATGTAAAGAGATGGGATGTTATACTTTGAAAAACTACGAGTGAAATCTAATGGATGTCAATCATTGTTAGATATCACATTATCATTCTTTAGGGGATCTTGTTTTATAGATTCATCCCTGATTAATTGATTTTGTTTAATGACATCTTTAGAGTTATCCACCTTTTCTGAAGATTAAATGTTGGGGACCAACTAATATTTGAAATTTTCAACCATTCTAGAAAATTCAACACATATATGTAAGGTAGAAGGCATGACTCTCATAACATGTAACCATGGACACCCTAACAAATAAATTATAAGATAAATTTCTTGGAATAACATAGAACAATGCATACAAAATAAGTAGGCCAGATGTAATATACCCATTTAATGTCTACACATGCCAAATTCTCTAACAATTAGATTAGATGGCTATGATTTTTTTGATGTATTTGGATTCACCTTTTCCAAATAATCCTTAATGCATATCGTCAAACTATAACCATTGTCAACCAAGGAATGTTTTATGTTTAGTTTACCATATCTCACCACAATATATAAATATAACACTTGATTAATAATTGATTCATGTGAGAGCCTATGTCATCAAACAAAATAGAATGATGTTCATTATTACCAATGGATTCTCTCAAAGAATTCAATAATTATGGAGTGGTGTCAAAATATATGTGAAAATTTTCTAATGTTTTTTCATGATATTCTTATACAAAGGCGATGTGTATACTAAATCCCAAATAAATAAATTTTCTTGTGTGTTCTAAACCTACTAAATAATCTTAAACATTAGAATCCTTAGATGTGACCTTGGGTCTAGGATGAAACCCAACTTTGTTAGGTGGTAAAATCAATTGCCAAATTGATCCATCTTAACCTCTATCTAGCTTTTGATGCAAATGTCCAAATGTATGGTAATTGTGTGAAGTATTCTTAGCATGAAAAGTAAGTATCTACCTAGGATGATATGACATCATATGAAAAATAGGATGGATAATAAGAGGAAAAGGTAAACAAATATGAAGATATAGATCATGAGAAGGCTCAACTAAGTCCATATCATCCTCAAGTGCAATAGAAGAAGAACAATAAAACAACCTACCAAGTCCATAAATAAATGATATCATAACAAAGATGAATCAAACAAGTGTAATGCTCTACCACTAAAGTAAAGTCTAAGATTACTAATTATTAAGATGCCACCATCTAAATTCGCTCATAATTAGCAAGTAAAAAATATTTAGCATGTAAAGATGCATTAGTAATATCATTAATCATATAATAAATCCACTAAGAATAATAATATTATTATGTAATAAACAAAGAGGTATTGAAGTGTCACTAACACCTACATGAGAAGGTAATTAACTAGCATCAAAAGGTATGGTATCATAATTTTGCGTACCATTAGGTACAATACTATTATGAGCTTCCATGGAACTAGTGCATGAGATGCTAAAGAACAATCATCACATGGGATAACATCTTAGATAAAACAAGGTAGCACACATAGATCATTATCCTTAGAATCATGACATGGTGCATCATCAATGGAGTCAATATATAAGAATAGTCATAGGGCTAGATCATTATTTTTGGAATCATCACACAATGCCCCATCAATGAAGTGAATCTATATAATAGTCACAGGGTATCATGACATGCAAGGGGAATATAATTAGAGGAAGTAACATCTTGAATAAGTAAAGTCTAAACACACCAGTATCTATCACACAATGTGTATCATTACATAAGGTAAAGCCTCAATAGGAAGATTCTCATCATAATCACAATTCATATGAGATATATGATTAATATGAAGCTCGTAGACAAGTGATATGACCGAATATCAGAGAAAATGATAAGCACTAAGTCTATGAAGGAAGAAAAAACATGCACATGATAAATTTGATACCTTTGTAGAAAAAAATCCTCATCCATAGTAGAAGACATAAGTGTGTCAAGGATAAAAGGATTAGAATTCTCTAAATTGGGACAATCATGTTCTTCTTTGTTGGGAAAATGTGTCTTAACCTTGAAATTACAAAAGGTTTATTGTTGATAGGTGAGCGTGGGGGAGTAGAAGGGGTACCCCCTGCAAGGTTCGAGGGACACACACCCTAGTGGGGGTTTGGGGGCAATGCCCCCAAAAGCCACATTTTATGTATATTTTATTCTTATAAATCTAGGTCATTCATTATTAGGTCTCAAATCTGATAGTCATCATGTTGTCTCTAGATCTCTAATTGGTGATACTCCTATAAGAAGCTTGCTCTGCAAGTATATCAAGTAATCTTCATGTTTTTTGAATAATATATTGGGCAGGTTTTGGAGTGTGGAGTTTTTCTCTTGAAAGGGTTTCCCCACATAAATCATTGTGTTGTGGTATGCATGATATTTATGTTTACTTCTATTTAAGTTTCTGTAACTGTTGTAAAGATCTATAAAGTTTTGCATTATCCTTCTCTCAAGATTAGTGTAGGAAGTTGTTTTGCTACCTTAGCTTCCTTACAAGTGGTATTAGAGCCTAATCAAATTTGGTTTCAATTGTGGGTTGTTGGGTTGTACAAAATATACTTTGTGATCTTGTTGTAGGAATTTTTCAGATGACAAGTTCATTAGGGAGAATAGAGGTGGATAATTATTTTGGAAATAATTTTGAGATGTGGAAGCTGAAGATGGAGGATCTATTGATAGATCGAGATCTATGGGATGATGTTGATGAGAATGTTTCAAGGCCTATAGATCATAATTTGGCTTCTCAGTATGATATTATGGACCATAAAAACAAGGGTCTAATTAGATTGTTCTTATAAGACATTATTTTAATCAATGTCCATGAAAAGACCTCTACGTATAAACTATGGAAGAAACTTGGTGAGATGTATCAAGCAAAAATTTTAGTGAATAAGATTTTCTTGAGGATGAA
This sequence comes from Sequoia sempervirens, assembly GCA_007258455.2. Taxonomy (NCBI): domain Eukaryota; kingdom Viridiplantae; phylum Streptophyta; class Pinopsida; order Cupressales; family Cupressaceae; genus Sequoia; species Sequoia sempervirens. The sequence goes on from VDFB02298443.1 coordinate 26,827, forward strand.
ATTATTTTCCTCAATGAGAATGGAAGAGGGTGGATGAATTACATACCACCTAGAATCATTCAATATGTTGGTGGCTCAATTGGAATCAGTTGGTGTCAAAATTGATGTGGAAGAGAAACTGTTACCTATTTTTCACTACGAGCTCAAACAAGTAGAGCTGAATCAAATTCATGAATTATAGGTACAAAATTTTTCAAGTTTTGTTGATTAAAGTATTCATTGATCATCATAAAGATCAATTTACATCTGAATTACAGTTTTATTGTGCAAGTATTTGAAACAAAAAATTGAGAATTTGCATTATAATGCCTTTTATTCATTTTGTAAAAACACTAAATCTCGCACAAGCCGCGAGAGTAACTAAATTTGATTATGACAATCAAATGATGAATACAAAATTCAAAGATAAGCTACACTACTGAAAATAACGTAAGTGTAAAGAAGAGGAACAATTCATCATTGCCTATAATGATGAATCACTTTCGTTGATGTCTTCAGTCGTCGCATCTCCAAGCTGCTGTAGCCTCGTTTCCTAGCTCCATGAACCTGCAAAATTATAAACGAATGGCATTAGAGGTGTACTCTAAGAAATGATGAATTACATTCTTCATTATGCCTACGTTACCAACAGGAATGTAATTTGCATTAAATCAAGCATTCACCAGATGCAAGGCTGACAATCAAGAAAAAAATAACTCAATGGAAGCTTTTAGCTTCTTTTATTTTGCTAACATGTTTGTTTCAATGTGCAGGAACAGGTTCATCATGTTTGTGATCATTTTATCAAACATGTGGAGCAAAACAGGCTCCCACAAGGGTAGAGCTTGACATATCAGAAGGACGCTTTCTACCTACACATGAGAGTCATCGATATCAATTACAATCATTAAGAAAAGCTGTTGTAACCAAGAAGAGATTCATAAAGCAGCCATATTTTCATTTGTTATCTTTGTTTTAGCTCTACCTTGAACTCACTTTTGCATCTTAGTAAGGAATTGAGTCCCTTTATACCGAAGGGAGAACAAAGTATCAATCATTTAAAGTTGTTTCTACCAACTCAAGATTTATACATAGTTTGAAAGAGACTTTGAGAAACAGAGTAATATCATAAAGGAGCATTGTTACATAGAAGTCGTAAGGCATAAAGAATTCCACCTGTTCAACTTGCAGAGAGCTTGCCACTCTGCTGAACGCTTGTAGCGATCAAAAGCCCAAGCCAACGAATAATGAAGACAATCAGGTGTTGGAAGGTACAGGGGTTGATTCACAAAAAGGGGTTGTTCAAGTAGAGCAAGAAAGGCGACAAAACATAGATATTGAAGCACCTTTCAAGACAAAGGTCTGTGTTTAGCGTAATCAAGTGATTAAAGAGGTTGTAGTTGATAAGGGAGAAGTCAGCAAAAGGAGTTATCAGTTTAACCTCTCAAGAGGATGCCCAATCAGGTATTGTTCTAGAACTTGATATTCAAAGCGTGCCTGATGCAGTTTCAATAAAAGGACAACGGATTCAACCTTTTTTTCACTCCAAACCAATAGTACAATTGGTTATTTTCAAGGAATGAGTGATTTTGTGTACATTCTTTATGAAGCTTTGCACCAATTTATTGAGCATCTTAAGGTGCTTCATCTATTGTCAGCTGTCCATAAGCATGAAAATCAGTATTTGTTGTCTAGGAAGGGAAACTATTTCTCACAACCAGTGAATGGTCATGTTTGAGCACTAACACTGGTGGTTAGTGTAGGGTAGAGTAGATTTTCAGTTTTGCTTTCCATAAGTGCTTATAGCACACTATTTTTTCAGTTCAGTTTTGTTTCCAATAAGTGTTGATTCAACATAGTTTCCAAACTTTGTCTTCAACAGAGTTGCAGTAGTTCTTTCAGTTTGTGTGTTTTGAAGCTGAGTTACAAAGGTTTTCAGAGGATAAGAGAGAGAATAGACTCCATGCCCAATGGATAAGCTATTTGCTGGTCTATTGTGTTTAGCAGGCAAACACTCTGCATAGGTCGCCAATTTGTTACCTATATTTAACTACGAGCTCAAACAGGTAGAGCTGAATCAAATTCATGAATTATAGGTACAAATTTTTTCAAGTTTTGATGATTAAAGTATTCATTGATCGTCATAAAGATCAACTTAGATCTGAATTACAGTTTTATTGTGCAAGTATTTGAAACAAAAAATTGAGAATTTGCATAATAATGCCTTTTATTCATTTTGTAAAAACACTGAATCTCACACAAGCCGCGAGAGTAACTGAATTTGATTATGACAATCAAATGATAAATACAAAATTCAAAGATAAGCTACACTACTGAAAATAACGTAAGCACAAAGAAGAGGAGCAATTCATCATTCCCTGTAATGATGAATCACTTTCGTTGATGTCTTTAGTCGTCGCATCTCCAAGCTATTGCAACCTCGTTTCCTCGCTCCATGAACCTGCAAAATTATAAAGGAAAGGCGTTAGAGGTGTACTCTAAGAAATGATGAATTACATTTTGCCTTATGCCTACGCTACCAACAGGAATGTAATTTGCATTAAATCAAGCATTCACCAGATGAAAGGTTGACAATCAAGAAAAACATAACTCAATGGAAGCTTTCAACTTCTTTTATTTTGCTAACATGTTTGTTTCAATGTGCAGGATCAGGTTCATCATGTTTGTGATCATTTTATCAGATATGTGGAGCAAAACGGGCTCCCACAAGGGTAGAGCTCGACATATCCGGACGCTTTCTAATTACATGTGAGACTCATCGATATCAATTACAATCATTAAGAAAGGCTGATGTAACCAAGAAGAGATTCATAAAGCAGCCATATTTTCATTTGTTATCTTTGTTTCAGCTCTACCTTGCACTCACTTTTGCATCTTAGTAAGGTATTGAGTCCCTTCATACTGAAGGGAGAACAAAGTATCAATCATTTAAAGCTGTTTCTAACAAATCAAGATTTATACATAGTCTGAAAGAGACTTTGAGAAACAAAGTACTAGATCATAAAGGAGCATTGTTACATAGAAGTCGTAAGGCATAAAGAATGGCAGTACCATGAAGGTTCCACAAAATATAGCATCAAGTTTCATGAAGTTTTGAGACTAGTCACATAATTGACAAAAATGGCAAAGATAAGATATGACAGTCTAAAGACCATGAGAGGCATCCATGCAAGTGCATATGAGGTTTTCAAGGGTTATATATGAAAACTGAATCAAAAGATTACTTGTAGATTAGTATCCAAGCATAGGGAACTAGTTCATTTACATGAGAATACATTGTACTTTCCAAATAAAAATGAATGAAAGGAGACAGTGAAGCTGATTCAAATATGGAACTGGACAAATGCAAGCATTACATTCATAGATAAAAGGAATGCTATCTCAGAAAATGCATGACATGTGATACCTTGAAATTCTTGTTTGAAATAAGAATAAGCAACAACAGAAAAGTATAATGCTTATTAAGTTGCTGAGTGTAATGGTGAACACGCATACAATGGAACAACATTAAAGAGCAAATCTATTTCTGTCACAGCAAAAGATAAAGAACAAATCCTTCACTAAGATTGGAACCAGATAATCTGAGAAGAATTTCATTTTTGGAAACATATAATGTAAAACTTGTTATTGCTTTGGCTCCTAATAATGTGCAAGATTTTCATATTTACCATCTATGGAGTCTATCAAATGATTGTGGAAAAAGCTTCAATTCCTTGCATAGAGTTGTGGGTTTGCATGTTCTTAGCCCGTTTGCTTCTTTTGCCTATAAATTATCATGGCCTCAGTGGGTGATGGTGGAAATGTTCTGACTAAGGATGAGATGAGTTTTGGGGATATCTTTATGCATACCATCCCAGATGATTTAAGGAGTTCTCATAAAGAATGATGGCAATCTCTGGTTAAAGTGAAGTCTATCTTACAACATAAATCCAAATTTGGCTAGTACTTTGCTGTAGCTGGAGATGACCCACAGTTTGGAACATAGAACTCAAAAGCAGCTCTTCCTCTTGAATGGTCAGAAGGATATGTATGGAGAACAGGTGAAAATAAAAGCTACAGAGGAAAACCCTCATGGCGGCCATTAAGATCACAAAATACCCACATGAAATTGTTACATTTTCATGCAAAGTGTTACATTTTCTGAGAGAAATAATGTATCGGATATGCACAAGGAGATACAAAGGAGAATACCCAGAATGCAAACATACAGCTGTGGCTTTCTATCAAGAGTAAGTTATTTAAAGGTGAAGTATATACAAATTGTAGCTGGGTTCTTGTTTTTCTGTAAAGCATGGCGCTATTTTCTGGAAATTACAAATGCAGTGAGCTTTTCTTTTGGTTCGAAATGGAGAATACCTAGTTAAAGAAATGTGATAGTAGTGGCCTCAATGTATAGAGTTTTAAAGAACATAATTTGAAAAGATCTTCTAATGGTGGCCATAAAATGAATGGGGTTTTCAACCATTGGAATAAAGGCAGAAATATAACTTACCATCATGTGCTTAAGGATGAGAATACAAGTCCATGGCAGAGCTTTCTGTGATTTTTAAAATTCATGGCTCGAGCTGCAAGAATATATACAGAAAACTCCAGCTGTCATGGTGGCCAGAGCCAAAAATAGTGTTGAAATCAATAGGAACAAAAGAGAATAATAAAATATGTCAGAATATCATCATAGCCACGGCCTTGAGGCTCTCAAAATCCAATTCAAATGCTTGAGAATCCTCAGATTTGGGATAAAATGAACTTCATCTTACTTTGTCTGTTCAGAATCTTTGAAAATATCATCAAAATCGGCAGAGAAAGGTTCAGTTTGAGCTTCAAACCCTACTCAGCAGTGGCGGCCAGCTTCTTCATGAAGCTTCATCAAAGTCAAAAGAATGATAAGGATTTTTAGGGTTCGATGATTGCTTTTGTCCATTCGCCCTAAGCTGGTATTTTTATTAATGACTTTTAATAATCATTATGTTCTTTATTTTCCCCATGGCCATGACTTTTAAGTCAATGAGCCTAGCAATAGTATGGTATCAATATAAAACTTTGTGCTAAAATATTATGGTAGGTTATTAAATTATTGAAAAATTTATGCCAAGTGTGGTCGGTTGTATGAGCTAATGATGGTGGTCATCAATGATTGTTAATGAAGAACACATATTTTCAAATATCACATATTTTCAAATATATGTTAAGTATGAGATTAGCTTTGTTTTTTAAACTGATTTGCATTATTCCATGTAAATGAATTAATTAAATGATGCGTTATAAATCATTTAATTAATTCATCATTTTAAAATGCAAGTGGAGAAGATATTATGTAAAGCTGAGTCACAACTATAGATTCAACTGGAGATTTGTCATGCAAGAATGGACTTTAAGTTATCATGGGCGAATTGTTTAAAGCAAGGAGGATTTTTGCATGTTTTGGCTCACATTCAGAGATTTCCAGTTCAGTTTGAGTTACAGATCAGTTGCATGCTTTATGACTGCAAGTTCGAGACTGAGTTCACTCATTTTTGCATGAGTTTGAACCTTATTTTCAGGGATTTTAGCTTATGCTTGCATTTCACCTTGGAGTTATCACTTTCTCACTAAAATTGACTTTCAGTTACTTGTTCATGCACTTTGAAGCGCATTCTCTATGTATATATTGAAAAAGTTTATCTTTTTCATTAGAGTTCTTTTTTCCTGCTTACACATACAGCAGTGAGGCATTGTAACTCAACTTTTTATTATTCAAGCATTGTAATCGAGTTTATATTCAGTAAAGTGTTTCCTTCTCAATACTTTCTTGAGTTTTATTGTCATATGAATGATTTGATTTAAACACTGTGATTTTATCTTGAGTCCTTTGTTTTGTCTCATTGATTCTTTAAAAAACAAGAAGATTTCATGTTATAATTCAGGTTGCATGGTGTGTTCAACAAATATTTTAGTCATTTGTATCTATGAAAATCTAGTTTTCCTCTTACAAACATTGAAAATTCAAACTTACATGTGAAATATTGGTGAATTTCATGATCTTAATTGAATTGTGAAGTAAATATAGGACTTTATTGCAGTTGATTATAGGTTTAGGATAGCGAATAGAATCACATAATTTTGGTGCAATCAGCTCTTGTAGCTTTAGGTTTTCAATTCAAGCAAGCTTTATATCTCTTTCCAAGCCAAGTTAGTTAGTTTTAGGAGGTTTTCATCAGGGAACCAACCCTCTTTGGAGATTGATCCTCAAAATTAGGCAACCCACAGGCCTGAGGATCATTCCATGTTTCAACAGATTGCTGAATTTAACTATTCAAGCATTCAGGTGCAATCTGTTTGACAGCAGAAACGTCGGATCTTGCTATGTTATTTTCCTGAATTGTGGGATTATCTTGTTATGGCTATTGGGAGTATTTCTATTATCTTGAAGACTGAAGATGTGTTGGGTTATTTTCTTTTTGAAGAGATGAGGAGAAAGGTATCCATTAGTGCCAAAGAGGCCCTAAATGTTCTTGGAAGACCTGAGGAAAAAGGCAAGAAAAATGAGAAGTGTGACAAATCCAAGTCCAAGGGGAGATCCAAATCTCTTAGAAAACTTCCAAATTCATTTTTTAGGGTTGCATAATCCTAGACATATTCGTAAGGATTGCAAAGAAGAAAATAAGAAAAAGAAGAGTTTTGATTATGATTTTGAGTTCAAGAAGGAAGATGACGATGCATTCGTTACAACTTTGGCAACTTATGTAGGTAATGATGCATGGATAATTGTCTTCGGTGAATATTTCCATATGACCTCTAATAGATATTGGTTTTTTGAATATGAAAAGTTTAATGGAGGCAAGGTTTACTCGGGTGATGATTCTTTTTTAATTATTGTTGGCAATGGTAAAGTTAGAATCTGGTTTCCTGATGGTAGAATAAAAAGGATTAATGGTGTGTTACATATCCCTAGATTAGGACAAAATTTGTTATTGTGAGAAACTAATAGATGTATGTGTGCAAGTAGTATTTTCTGATGCAAGATGTAAGATGGTTAGAGGTGCTATGGAGATTACTAGAGGTGTTAGATATGGAACATTGTTTAAGCTTGATGTGTGCACGATTGAGTGCAATAGTACTTCTATGAAAATATTTTTGTGGCTACTTCATTGGAAGAGGTGAGGGTTTCATCTTCAATGGATAGTCATGTCTTTTGGGTACCCAAGGGTGCTCTTTATTTTGAATCAAAGTTACCTACAAAGAAAACTATGTTATGGTAACAAAGACTTGGTTGCATTGGAGAAAGGGGTCTAAGGACCTTGAAAAATAAAAATCTTGTTGAAGGTTTGTCTAATTCTAATCTTGAATTTGATTTATGTGAGCATTGCATTTATGAAAAATAAAATCATGTTCAGTTTTACTCAATTTCACATAAATCTTGTGGTGTATTGGATCTTATTCATTCTGATGTGTTTGGTCTTGTAGATGTTCCTTCAATTGAAAAATAAACATATTATGTTTCATTTATTGATGATTATAGGAGGACATGTATATTTTCTAAAGAGTAAATCTGAAATTTTTAGTTGATTTAAAGAATGTAAAGAAATGGTTGATTTGAAGATTAAAAAGAAAATTAAATCTTTGAGGATTGATATGGTGGTGAATTTTTGTCTAATGAATTTGTTAAATTATGTAAATATTATGATATTTATAGACAAAAGAGCACGTCAATTGGGCTGTGATGATTAGTGACATATTGCACAAGCAGCTCCTGAGTCTGAGGAGGACGAAGACATTTTACATGGGCTCCTACATTATTTACATGTTGGATCGTATGACGAAGTATAGAGGAATATCTTACAAGGAGTCGGTTGGTTGTGGCTCTCATAAATTCAAAATTCATGAGCCTTGTCCACAGTTGCACCTGACATCAACCACCCATTTCAAATGTGTCAACGATGCCTTCACAATGCACATCACAAGATCACTTCAACAATGGATTCATCACAGGATCTCGAGGGAAGCTCAGGAGTTAATAAAAAGGTATGGGTGCTGGTTTATTCAGTTTATGAAGTTTTCTTATATCAGGCTGCAAGGTTTTTCTTCATATCCCTATAGGCTGCCTAAGTACCCAACCAATATAATTTTTATGTTAGAGATATCTAGGCAACTTGTTGCCTATGATAAGATTTAGAAAAGAAAGAAGAAGGGAGGAGTTGACTTCCCGATTGTCATGGGTAATTCAGACGAAGTGTGTCCTTCACTTTAGGCAGCTAGTGAAGCTGAAAATGAGCTTCAGTTCTTTCATTTTTCCTATCACACCAATAGACAACATTATGATCCACATAGCAATATTAGATGGATACTATCAGAAGAGTTCAAGCATAAGGCCAATATTGAGGATTATTGGGTTGGTACATCAGATGAGGTTGAGGTTAGAAAAAGAATGTTTTCGAGGCTGCCATTGAGTATGATGAGGGAGTGTGAAGTTATTCCAGTACCAGATCAGGTGGACGAGGACATGAACGTTCTCCATCCAGATTATGAGGCAGTGAGAGATACACCACTTCCACCACCAGATTGGTCAGAGCCAGGGATAGCTGATTTGGACACACTTTGTATTCCAGTCATGACTTTCACCAGCGTATGGGTTGAAAGGCATGTGAACAAATTGAAGAGTAGGTCAATTCCTTTGACTTACAACTTGATGGGAGATCATAGGACACCCACCACCAGCTGGAAGAAACATATTACTCGGGGTCCA
>VDFB02298444.1:0-15345 GCA_007258455.2 Sequoia sempervirens
CCTTAACAATGAATTTCAAAATCCCTTGCATAGATATATAATAGGGCACCAAAATGTAGTTCAATGAACATGCAAGATTAAACAATTTCATTGTCGTCACATTTCAATCCTCTATCCTTGAAAGTGCCACTCAAAGGTTGAAGAACATGGCAATAGTCACACAAAATCTAATCATACAGATTTGTGATTAAATTCCCCACCAACTTGTGTCCAAATCCACGCATAAAAAATAGAAAAATATGTGCTATAAAATCATCCCAAGAGACATGAAAGATCGGCCCCTACAAGAAAATGATCACTCGGAATAATTCTAACATGGTCATGGTGTCCATCGTCGTCGAATTTGTGCCTTTCTAGGCACAACCACTTACAACTAGTCGTTAGCGAAAACTAATCAAATAGCATACCGAAACCATGTTCAAATCCTCTGTCGACTGTCAACACCTTCTCTAACATGTCAGACCCTTTTTCAACGACCGCATGACCTTCCATCCATTCCAATGAGTTACAAAGGAAACCACAAAAAAAGGCAAGACCATCAGAATTCACAATTCAAGTTGAACTCATACCACAAACCTACACTCAATGTGTCAAACTTCGAAGATGACCAGCAAGTAATATTGAATAGGGATACTAAAATAGGGATGCCCAAAGGGAGAACCCAGGTAAGGACAAGGATTTTAGGATATCAGGGTCAAGGTATTAGGATGATCTTATGGTGGGTAATGGTGTATGGAATGGTTAAAATTCTAACTTTAAAAGATTTTGTGAAAATAATGAAGTAAATTTGGAGTTTCGAGAGGCACGTAATAAGTATTGGGATACAAACGGCTTGACATCCTGATCTTAAAAACTTAAAATTTTATGGGGTAAAAAGGTGGCTTCATGATGACATCAATAGCTATGACTTAGCAACAAAAATTATGGCATCAAAATTGTATAGAGATGTCATCAACACAAATGGACTAGCTCAAAATTTTAATTAAATAGTGAATCATCATGATGAGCATGACATTAGCATCACGGGGTCAGAGTTAGACGAAAGGATATTCTAGCTAGACCAAGTCTAGACTTCCAAAACACTTAAGCAATTATTTTGGACTAGTGAGGGATCAATAAAGTGGAGCATGGGGGGAGGTGGTATTTGGGGACGGGAATGCCCATAGGCCCAACAATAAAAGGATTCAAGGAAAATGAGTAAACATCAGAGTTACGAGGGAACCATTGAAGTGTCATGATGGTTAAGGAATGCTTGAGACCTCGACATCAATATAAAAAATTGGCTATGAAGGAGTAGGTTTTCAAGGTTGGAAGGGGAGTTAGACAATGGGATGACAAAGTCTAAAAGCTTAGAAAAGGAGACATAACTTCAACAAATTATTGAGGGCCAAAGTTTGAGGGTGCAATTGGAGCGATACAAATGATTGATCAAATACAACACTATAGCAATAGAAAAACTCTAAGGAATAAACAAATTTTGGAATCAGAACAACTAGCATGATAACCACAACAAGTCTGAAATTTTGACAAAACCTATACATAGACAAAATTTCAAGGTTTTGGACCTGATTGTCAAGATTGAGTGGAAAGAAAAGTTGAAGGGATGAAGTCCAATAATCTAAAAAGCTGACAAAATAAAAACTTCGACAAATTTTAACAAAGGCATGAGTGGGTAGTTGGGATTAGTAGGGAGGGTATGATAGTATGAGAAACCCGAACAAACTGAAACTCTAACAACTCATAAAACTTAAGGAAATGACCCCTACAACTTTAACACTTAGAAATTTTTTGGAACTTGTGAGGATACTAAAACACAAGTAGGGGACATAACAAGACAAATTTGAGCAAAACTTTGGAAAAGGGAAAAATCACTTGAATTTTCTCATATCAGTTATCAAATCTAAGTCAATACAAAACAAAAATAGTATTAGAGTGAACAAAGCCATACCTACAAAAATTTTGGACACAACTAGGTTTCAACAGACTCATTAGTGGTGTTCTATTTTCACATTATCTTACTACAATTACTTCCTCACAACTAGTACAAGTGACAAGGTACATGCATTATAACATGTCCTTCCTTCTTTCAAGTGAAACAAAATATGCATTATTTACATTTGCTATGCCTTGATTTCCCACATTCTAGGGTGCCTCCTTTCCAAACCCAACTATTAGTGATGTAGGTGGAGTGTAATCTCTTGGTTTCTTCTTTGCAATTGTTAGTCTCCTTTTCTCCTCCTTATGTGAAGGTGTCTTTGTCTTTGAAGGCTAATTTTTCCCTCTAGATGAAGAGTCTTACTTTCCTCTACTAGTTTTGGTTATTTCTTATTTTTTCGAGACAACCTACAATCATGTTGAGACACAAAAATAATATTAAAGGGATTTTTACCTTCCTTGGACCATCCTTGGTTTGTGCTTGGCGTAGATTCCTTCAAGCATCCACCAATCTCCATGATCTTTTATCCAAGGAATTCATATTAAGGTCTTTCCTCGACTATGATCTATTTGGCTATCATATAACATTCCTTACCGAGTCTCCTTTCATCATAGCTTATTTTTGGTAACTTGGATCATATTTCCTTATTATGTTTTTCAAAATTCCTAATATATTTATTGGATCTAACATCTTAGAAAAATAAATCTTCATGTTTGCTCATTTTACCTACCTCATTCATTGTTGGAAGGTCATAAATTGCATACTTCACAATGTCTAGGTATTATGTTTCTACACTCACTTTAATGTCAATTCCCTTAGCATGTCTTAAGACAACTTTTGCTTAATTCTAACCAACCTAATGATTACATAATGATGTTACAAACAAGCCAAACCAAAATAACTCATCATAGGCCATCTTGGGAATTCTAAGTTGCTAAACACACAAGGTGACCAACACCCCCCAACATTAGTGTCAATGATTCTAGTGTCCCCTAGTGCTAGTGCTCACCTTTAAAGAGAAACTTAAGTCATCGACTGGACCTTTTCTACCTTAATTATTTTTTCGGTTAGGAAGAAACTCTACAACTTCATAGGAGTTTTTATTTCAACCAAATATTTTTGTCAATTCAAAATTGTAGGTACTATGCACAATTGACAAAAAATAGTATGCATTGCATTCCATCAACACACAAATAATACTCCATCACAATGAGAAAAAAAAACTAAAGAAATATAGATCTAGAGCACTATGGAGAATCCCTTGAGAATCAAGCATGAAGTTTTGATAGTTCCTGCATCTCTCTTTCCACCCATCTTGTTTGTTTCCTCATTCTACCATTAGAAATACATTAGGGGCTCTTCTCCATAGCCATAAGCATCATAAGTTTACATATATCCCATTATAGTCATAATCATTTAGATCCAAAACTTTTCCTTGTTTTATCATCCTTTGTGATCATTCTCATCATCTTATTGACACCATAACAAGCACATACTACATGTAAAATTCTCGCCTAGGTGTTTTTGTTACATAATCACCATTATTGTTACACGCACCACTTACACTAAGCCACCTAAGTCTACACATAACCCTTTCCTAAAATAATGATATTTTTGAGTTAAAAAATGACAAATAGGGGGCTAATTGAGGTAGTTTCCTAAACAACAACACCATTCCTTCATGTCCCCCATGCTTTAGCTCAAATTATTGAAGAATTTGGAATGGAACGCCTAATTTACAAGTAGAAATAGGGTTAAGAAACACACATAGAGATTCGTAAAAATTTGTATCCATATTATATAACCAAAGTCGCCAATGCCCCTAAAATGGTTGCAATTCCCTTATCACATTGTTATAGTACTCGTACTACACTATTATACTGTCCCACTTTCTAGAAAGATCTCTGAAAAATCCAAGATTCATAGAAAAACTTCTTCCTAACCTTCTATAGTTATTTCTAGTTCTAGATTCAAAATTCACAAGGTGCACATGTATGTTTAGTTATTGTTTTCATTTCAATAAGAATTTTCTAGTTCTATGATGCATGAGCCACTTTCCAACTCATATATCTATTAATGCAAACCAAATTAATTAACTTTTAGTTTTGTAATTTCATATTTGAATCTAACTTATACTAGTAGATGTTGTAGAAATAATATAGTAACCCTAGGGAACATCTACACCTTAGGACATTTTACTTCCATTCTTATTATATTATTTGGTGAACCCAACATGAATCTAACACCCAACCTTATGACTCTAAGCATCATTTACATCAACAACATCAACATTGTCATTTGGATTTGGCCCCTTTACTAAAACACATGGTTACCTTATGGCCATTAACATCATTTTACCTTGTTTTGGACTTAGCTTGGCCCTCTTTACTAGATTGGATGACAACCTCAAATTTTTTACTATTATCATTTTATTAGATTGGGTGACAACCTCAAAGCCATTACCATGAGCACCTTATTGAATTATTTTGGCCTAGCATGGCCTTGTTTGAGTGACAACCTCAAAGCCATTACCATGACCATATTGTCAAAGTGGGTGGCAACCTCAAAAGGGCAACCTCAAAGACATTACGTAGCCACTTTACAAGTTTATATTGACCTATCCTAGCCTTTTTTGGGTAAAAACCTAAAAGTCATTAGTAAGATTGACCAATTTTGGGTTGGCATGGCCTATTATCTTTTAACCAATTTTGGTGACATGATATAGTCAATTATCTTTTTATTTACCATTAATTCCTATGTCCTTACTATATCTCGATAGCCATAATATAGACAACCTTTCTCACATACACCATTATATTATGGAACCCTATCATAGTCTATTTGATCCCTTGGATCCCTCTCCTAAATTTTCCTCTCTAGTGATATCACCGTAGGCACTTATATTATTGGGTGTGTGTACTTAGCACTTCATTTCCAACCATTGTTATTTTTAGTATTTCATTGTTGTGTTTAGTATTCCATTGATCATGTTTAGTGTAATATTTTCATGTATGTGTAGTATTTTAGTTATGATTAATATTATGTTTTGAAGTGTTTCCACTTTATAAATGTTTTGTAAGTATTATTGTTTCTTCATATAGTAATTGTGTTGCTTTGATGTGGTGTATTGTAAGGACAAAAACATGCATGGAGGATTAATGAAGAGTTGAAAACTTGTATTCTTTTTACTTTAGCACGCTTATTATTGTTACCCTTATTGTATTTTTTCTTTAGCATGCTTATTTAGTTTAGTATCATCAACTCACAAAAGTGGACAATATATAGTAAAAAATCACATACTTTGAACTCTCCACCTTATGCTTATACTCACTTTAGTATGAATTCCCTTAGCATGTTTTTATGGCCACTTTTGTTTGTTTCTAACCAACCCATTCATCACAAAATTATGTCACAAATTGCCCAAACCATTGGAACTCATCCTACACCACCCTAGAAACTCAATTTGCTAAGAACAAAAGGTCACTTGCACTTGTGCCCACCTTTAGAATAAAACTTGTCATTTCCCACCCCTTTTGTATCATAATTGTTTTGACATTTTGTATGGACATGAATCTTGAAACTTAGTAAAGTCTAACTTAAGACAATTGTTTCTCTCTATTCAAATAAGTAGGTATTATGCAAAACTAGGATGAATTAATATGTACTCCACTCCAACAGAAAGAAACATGCAAACGAATTCATCACAACTATACTGCACAAAAATAGAGAATTGCATATCTTAAGCATTGTAGGGCATCACACATTGAAATCATATAGTTTCCTCATATCTATTTCCATCTATCTTGTTTGTTAGCCCATTCTACCATTAGAAAGTCATTAAGGACCCTTCCCCACAATCATAGCCATCATAATCTGCATAAAACCCCATGTAGCCATCACCATTTAGATCTGAAGCTTCTTCCTCTATGCTCATCCTTAATGATAACTTTCACTGCCCCCTTAACACCATCACTTTCACACACCACGTGTTGTAGAATTTTACTTGGGGTTTTTTTTGTTATGCAATCAACATTATTGTTGCACACATCACTTAAACTAAGCCACCTAGGTCTACACACACCAACATTATTCTGGAAATGCCAAATAAAAAACTAAGATAGACTCCTCAACATCACTACTCATTCATGCTCCCGTGTTTTAGCTCATATTTTTTAAGTTTGTGGAGTAACATGTATTTTGCAAGAACAAGGCTAGGAGACACACATAGAGCTTCCCAAATTGTTGTAGATCCTACAAATCCAAAGTTACCAATTCCCTAGATGGGTTGCAATGCCACTTTCCAAAAAGGTCTCCAACAACTTCTAGATTCACAATGAAAACTTCTCATGATCTTTCAAAGCAATTCCAACTCCAGATTCAACATCTATTAGATGCACACATATTTTCTATTATTTTTTCCATTTCAATAAAAAAAATCCCAATTTTATGATGCATGAACCACTTCCCAACTCTTATATTTGTTCATGTAAATCAAATTAGTTTACTCTCAATTCTATACTTTCATATTTGAATTTGATTTATAATAGATATAATAGATGGATATAGTAATCCTAGGGGACATCTACACCTTAGGACCTTTTACGTCCATTTTTGTTCTTTCAATTATATATAATAGAGTAAGGGTTGGTCCACTTTTATTTGTAGACTCTTTTGTCTAATTTGCTCCATCATGTTAGAGTTTATGATAACAATTCATTTTTTTACAATCAACTCTTGTTGCCACTATCCAAGGAATCCAATGAAGAGGTCTTCTTTGTTCCCCTTGCTAGCTTGAAACTTCAATTCTCCCTTCCAAGTGACACACCTCCTCACAAAGATCTATTTTCTTTAATAGCACATGCTCATGGGGTGGTTGGAGATCCTTAAGCTTTTTCTTTAGTGACTTTGTCATGGTTGTACCATATGGCCAACAATCCTAACAACACCTTGTCAAACATTTGGGAAAATGATTATACATACAAATCTCTTATGTTTCACCAAAAATTCTTACAAGTATAAAATAAATTCTAATACCAATGGTTCATAATTTTCTTTAAGATCATTCTTGTGAAAATTAACAATTGAAATTAATTTACCCATGCTATGCTACTTGTAAAAATTAACAATTAAAATTAATTCACTCATCTTATGAGACTTGAATTTTATCTAAATAATAGTGGAATTCCTTTGAGTTAGACTTAAGATTATGCATTCAAAATTACAAAAGGATGATTTAAACTTTGTAAACAAGCATGAGAAAAATAATTGTTTTCAATAGATGTGTACTTTGCCTAGAATTCCCTCCTTATGTTACACTTTCACTCTCTTATGTCTTGTGCTTTACATCCAAAAGATTAAATTTCTCTCTCCCCTTTCTTCTAATTTTCCCTCTCCATGACTTTGTATAGGTGTTGGAAATATCTAACCATTCATTTAAAGGTCATCTTGTCTAGATAAGAAGAGACAAAGTCAAATCAGCCACACCAACTTTTAACGTGTTTAATTAGGACAAAACCACCCTTTTCTTTATGTGTTTTCAAAACTTCCCCTTAAGGGGAACTAGTAGTTCTTAGTAGTTTCCTATCAACCCTTTGGGATGTTTCACAACTTAAAACTTCATTAGGAAATACTATTGCTAATGTGCAATCTTTTCCCATATCCTTATAGATCACCATATGAGTCCAAAACGTGGCATTATATTTTATCATTTAATTATTGTAATGGATTATTTTCAATAGATTATAAAGAGTCATAATGATATTTATTATTAGCAAGGTATGCATTTTAACTTGATAATTAGAATTTATAATATGAGAGTTCTGTTGGAATGCTAGTTAAGGTAGTGCATAATCATGTTTATAATATGCATTTTGAGAATAAGAAAAAAAAGGATTGATAGCATTGAATTGCACATTAGAAAAGAAGTATGCATAGTGGAGAGAATCCTCAAATTCTTTTCATTGGAAACTCTTATACAATCATATTATGCAAATAATTTTTTAAAGACCACATAGAAGGTTATAATAAAAATTAGTCAATTGGCTTGGCATGCATAGCCTACAATATCAAAAGCTCTTATAAGTTTGAAACATAAATAGGCCTAGGCACAAGTAGTAGCTCTAGGAGGTAGTGGGGGAGGATCATTGTGTCAAAGCATCACCCATTGGGATTGTTCATCAAGTAAATCTAGAGCATCCCACCCATCATAATTAGCCAAAGGATCTTTCTTGACCAAGGAGACCACCAGATCCCATCTAGGTAGTGGATTCATAGGTTGTGAACTACTAACCAACAAAAAATTCATTACCATAGCATCTTTTTGAGAGATGGAAACCTTCGAAGGGAGGTTGACCATCTTACTACACAATAGGTACAGAGAAATGACCCTAATGGGAGTGGCTCCATCTAAGTAATAGAAGTGAACAACTCAACCAATTTGAAACCCAACTCATGGTGCACATGGCACTTCCCTAGTGATTAAACATATCTTGCAAGAGTTGAAACTATTAGCCTAGGCTTGGCTATGGAAGTAAATAGAAGAAATCACAATCACTTTGTCGATTAGAGAGAATTTGCAATCAATATCATCTACAAAAAAAGTAGATTTGTTCCTAGACTTCCAAATTTGAAAAAGAACAAATAAATAAAAAAGCCAAAGTTTAGCAACATAAGCAAGTTAGAGGGTCATATCCCCAAAGAGGACAAATCTCCAAGAAAAAACTTCACGGAGGAAAGGTGCAAACAAGTTTGAGATACACTTCTAAGCATACTAAGCACAAGGACACGGCCAAACGGTATGCTTAAAAGTTTTGACCCTATGATAAGTAGGATATCTAAGTAACACCTTTCAAAAATAGGAATTTTTTTTTGTGAATTTATCTAAAGCATGAAAAGCCACATGTAGGGGACAACTAAAGACCCTAACTTTGATTGAGCTTAGTAAAACCTTTTTCTCAAATGACTAGCGATTAATTTTAGAATTGAATTATTTATCAATAATCACAACCTTTCGTGGTCTCTCATCATTAATTCATCCAAGTTTTTATAAAAGTATTCACACCAAACAAGATCTTCTCTTCTAGAGATTGGACCCCTTTGGCTAGCCCTGCAACGAAAATTCAAACTCTAACTTTCTTTCTATCATGACAATTTAGGAGCTCACTCCTAATGTCATGTTGCACAAGCTAGGGCCCTAAAATATTTTCATTTTTACGTCAAGAGATGTTTTACAGTGGCATTCGGGTGTGTTCATAAAAACTCCACCTTAAATCAAGGAGAGTTCTTTTTGTATTAAGTATAGAGGAACCAACAATTACATATTAACTAGATGCTTTAGTTCAAAAGTCCAGTTATTAGACTACCCTAGGTACAATATTTGCCCAGCTTGTCCCCAGATACATTAGTTACAAAAAATCAACAGATTACCCCCTGTATATGCCCTATTACATCAGTTACAAAAAATCATCAAATTACCCCCTGTATAAGCCCTGTTATACTAGTTACAAGTATCATCATATTACCCCCTATATATGACCTATTACAATTAGATACAAAAAACTTGCACAAAAAACCTGCACAAGTATATACCATTATCCTATACAAGTATATATATGGATCAAAATAAACAAAGTTGTCTTTTGTTGCCCCACAGTATAGGAATCTACTTTGTCCTGCCAACACCCTTCATTGCTACTAATCCCTCTATTGTTGCCACTTCATCCACATAAGGTATTGGTTCCCTGTTTCCCTGCTCCACCATAAGCACTACCAATACATCTTTGTTCCTGTCAGGAATGGTGTTTTGTTCCTCCATAAGCTCTTTCTAAAAAGCTTGCAGTGCCCTTAGAAAAACATCCACCCTAGGGTGCCCATCCTGCCACATATGCCCATATCTAGCCTCAAGGATGTCAATGGTTATTTCCCTATTCTCCAAATACTTCCAAAACTTCTCCTTATGATACATGTATTCTTGTAACTTATTCAACTCTATTAAAAGTCTCGATCCTATGATAAGTAGGATATCTAAGTAACACCTTTCAAAAATAGGAAATTTTTTTTTGTGAATTTATCTAAAGCATGAAAAGCCACATGTGGGGGACAACTAAAGACCCTAACTTTGATTGAGCTTAGTAAAACCTTTTTCTCAAATGACTAGCAATTAATTTTAGAATTGAATTATTTATCAATAATCACAACCTTTCGTGGTCTCTCATCATTAATTCTTCCGAGTTTTTATAAAAGTATTCACACCAAACAAGATCTTATCTCTTTTAGAGATTGGACACCTTTGGCTAGCCCCTTAATTAAAATTCAAACTCTAACTTTCTTTCTATCATGACAATTTAGGAGCTCACTCCTAATGTCATGTTGCACAAACTAGGGCCCTAAAATATTTTCTTTTTTACATCGAGAGATGTTTTTACAATGACACTCAGGTGCGTTTATAAAAACTCCACCTTAAATCAAAGAGAGTTCTTGAAATCACCACCCTTCATGTATATAAAAATCTTTGACAATGCATAATGAAAAACAATGTTTTATTTAAAATAATATAATTTTCCCTAGTGGTTGGTCATTCGACAGGAATACAGGCCTTATTTTTGATGCATGTATAATTGAACGGGAAGATAAGATGTGCGGTGATTGTATTGAGAAGGTAATGCCAGGTTATCCCACGTTGTAACGGTTGCAAACGATTCTATTACTTATCTGGATAACTGTTTCAAGAATGAATAGATTTTAATCACTTTTGTATTTTTTTTGTTTTGTTCTGATTTGGGCGATATCAGGAATGATGGAATGTGACAACAATATCAGAGCCAGGGGATCTTCCATACCTTGCCAAAGCCAGGGCCAATTATAGTGGTCTGGCAACAAGGGGTCTCCATGTGTCTATTGTTGGTCTGCCAAAGAGCTTCGACACCTACATGGCTTCCATAGCAAATCCCTGCTTTTCATCTCAGCACACGAATTTTGTATCTGACCACAAGCAACCACAAATTGTAGATTATATAATTATCATGAGGTATGCATGAATAGGTTTATTTGACCATACTCATTATGCTTCTGTTTTTCATTGATGTTGAGATTGCATAACAAAGTAGTTGCAGTTGCTTCCTCAAAGTTCAATTCAAAGGATTTCCATTTAAAATTTATTGATTTGTTTTCAATTTGCCAAGTCATGCTAAGTTTTTTGGCAGGGTGCAACTGTTAGCCACAACCTAAACTGTAATGAATCATAGCCAATTTGAGTTTTTGATTAATTTTTTAGGTGAGCTAATATGACGGATTTCTGAATTGGTGTGTGTTTTGATTCAATTTCAATTGGGTTTCGGTAAAATATTGGATTCCAATAATTTGATGTACCTTTATTGATTTGATTTTGAGACAGGAATTAGTAAAATGGTGTATTATGGTGCTTGATTTGACTGGTTTTTATGTAGATTTTAGTCCGTTCTGGTAAGTTTATATCTCTAGGTCATTGGTAGAATTTTCGTGTAAGTGTCTCACTCCAAGATTTTGATATAAATGGAGCACTCATAAATTATGTTTGGAAAGTTGTCACCCTATTTACTGTCAGGGGACTTAGTTCTTTTACCTCTAGGTTTGATTGTCTATTATTTCGTTTTGTATCCATAATTGCTTTTTCAATTGAATTTTTGATCTTAAAGATTAATGTTAACATGATTCTCTAACAAAAATTGTGGATCATTTAAAGGTAGAAAGGGAATTTGATCAGATCTTAGAGTCTCTTTTGATCCCAGTCTGTGTAGTTTCTCTGTATAGTTTAGTTTGAAGATCCTCTAATTCTCCCAAACTTGATGCATTTGATATTGGGGTTTAATATTCAATCACAGATAATTGCCAAATTATGTGTTCCGTTAATATTTGATTGCCAACATGTTCTCTGCTTAACTACTACAAGGCTATTGAAGCTTTTAAGCTTTCACGAGGCAAATAGGGAGACACTAGTTGTGCTACTGACAATCAGTACATTGTCAAACTCTGAAGGAGCCAAGTCCAAGTGTTTCTATACTGTCAAAATCCACCTGGGGTTTAACCATGGCTCGATATGCATTTGGCCTACCATAAGTGATCTTTTTTTCCTCTGTTACTAAGTTCTTTCATCCATTACTTCTATTTTTCCTTTCTGTCTAAGGTTTTTCCATGTGTGTATAAGATTTTCCCTGTTTAACTTTTCTTAACTAATAGAACAAATGATTGTTAAAAGTAGCCATCAAAGGTTGTACTCTATGGAATTTGTAATGCCGTGTTCAGTATCTTAGAGGTCTAGCTAACTGCTGGTTTAGGAGAAACTATCTTATCTAACTATTGGTTTAGGAGAAACTATCTTCTTGATGAGATATTCCTTATAAGGTATTTTCCATTTTTTGTTTTTCTTATGTGGTTAAATGCTGGTCACAGGTCTCCCACCACTTGGAGAATTTTAAGACCACAATTTTTACACAAATGATCAATCTGGCTTTGAAACATCAAGCCATTAATCTTGGTCAAGGTTTCCCAAATTTTGATGGTCTTGAATTTGTCAAGGAGGCTACTATTCAAGGAATAAGGGAAGGGAAGAACCAATATGCTCGTGGTTATGGTGTCCCAGAGCTAAATTTTGTTGTGGCTACAAGATTTAAGAAGGATACTGGTTTGGTAGTTGATCCAGAGAAGGAAGTGACAATTACTTCTGGCTGCATAGATGAGATTGCTACAAAAATGTTGGGTTTGATCAATCCAGGAGATGAAGTCATCCTGTTTTCCCCCTTCTATGATTCATATGAAGCAACATTGTCAATGTCAGAAGCAAAAATTAAGACTGTCACATTGAGATCACCTAACTTTGCAGTGCCATAAAAGCAGCTTTGTGAGGCCTTCTCCAAAAATACATGAGCAATTCTCATCAACACCCCTCACAACCCCACTGGAAAAATGTTTTCTAGAAAGGAGTTGGGAATCATAACTTCTCTGTGCATTGAGAATGATACCTTGGCTTTTACTAATGAGGTGTATGATAAGCTAGCCTTTGAGGCAGACCACATTTCCATGGCTTCACTTTTAGGGATGTATGAGAGAACTGTCACAATGAATTCACTGGGGAAAACATTTTCTTTGACAGGATGGAAGATTGATTGGGCTACTGCACTTCCGCACCTGACATGGGGAGTGAGGCAAGCTCATTCATTTCTAACCTTTGCCACATCAACCCCTATGCAATGGGCAGTTGTGGCTGCTCTACAAAACCCAGACTCTTATTATGAGGAACTTCTGAAAGATTACAGTGCCAAGAAGGATATTTTTTGTTGAGGGTTTGAAACATGTGGGCTTCAAGGTCTATAATTAACTGGGCACTTACTTTGTAATGGTTGATCATACTCCATTTGGCTTTGACAGTGATGTCGATTTTTGCAAGCATCTAATTGAAAAGGTAGGGGTTGTCGCCATACCAACCAGTGTATTCTACTTAGACCCAAATGATGGAAAAAACATGGTTAGGTTTACATTTGCCAAAGATGAAGATACAATGATAGATTCTGTTGAGAGAATGAAAGCAAAATTGAAATGTTGATAGTGCCAACTGGGTTGCTTGGTAGACGTTTCAATGCATCAACCTAAGCTTTAAAGTTTCTACATACATTTATTAACTTTTTATGTTCAGCAGATTATTCAGCCAATCCATGATTAACATGAATGTTTGCTTCTTTTTATTGACTATTACTTTGATGGTGTAATAGTTAAATATGAAAATGCTTATTATGCTATTCTCATATATTTTGAAGATAAATGATGATAAGCACTTGGAATTGAAATGTGGCTCCTAGTGCCAATAAAGAACATAGACACAAGTAGATACACGACAGTGCATATATGTCTGGTTTTTTGGTAGAAGATGCACATTATATAAAAGAACCATAGGTAATTTACAATGCACTTATTTTTATGTCTTAAGTTGAAAGGAACCATAGTTGCCAGGCAAACCCGTTATAGGAATATGGAATGTGTACCCATCTTCCATGTCCAAAATTCCTGGTGACTACATGTATATATAATATAGCCATCTCCTCCATTTACTCGAATGCTCTAATTTAATTGGCATCACCATCCTTGTACCAGTGCCAGTACCCTGTGTCTCCAAGTAGCTATAGAGTCTGACTAACTATATGAAAGTCTGGACTAAGACTGATGAAATGGAGAACTGTGACTACAAATCTTTTCCCCTTAAGATATTGACGTGGAGAAGAACATACTGGCATCTATTTTAAGTATTAAATCTTATGCCTTGAAGGGGGCCCCATTAAGGCATCTAAACAAAAAGCAACTTTCAAAACCCATGCCTATTGCTGTTGCACACTCACCAAAATGGAAGAGGACAAGAGAAGAAAAGCAGTTTCTGAGATGTCAATCAGATGAATCCTCTGATTTCTGATTTTCATGTTCAATGTATATATTAGACATGCTGCAACACATCCTTTATGGGTGTCTCTCAATATAAATCATGCTTCACATTATGTCTATGATTATCAGTCCACAAATGGATTATGGAATCAACGAATTGTTCTTATTATTACTCTTCAAAATATTGGTTTCTTTTGGTTTGTTTATGTTATTTTTTGATAATTTTGATTTATTTGTACTCAAGAACTTTAAATATAAATTTTATATTTTATCTTAATAGTTGTCCCATAGCCCCTGTTGTCTCTAAAATCTAGAAAAAGAATTTGTCCTAAAAACCTATCCTTGAAACTTGGAGAAACACTGATTTATAGTTGACACATGACTGGATAACCTTAAAAGTTAGAGGCTTTTGTACATACTAAATAACACCTTCAAGGTCTCTCCATTATTGACCCAAGGTTCTGTAATGGAATCCCCAATATATTCATCACTAGCTTATCTCACTTGACATATTAGAGGGAGAGGGAGAGATAGAGGTTGATATAAAGAGATAGACAGGGATAGGAAAAGAGATAGGGAGATAGATCAATAGGGAGATATGCCTAGAGAAGGATATGGATAGAAAGAGATAAGAGAGATGAGTGAGGGAGAACGAGCGAGAAATAAAGACCAAAGATATAGAGTAGAAGAGATGGAGGGAGAGATGGAGTGAATAACATAGAGAGATGAGACATTTCTAGAGATAGAGAGGTGGATGGGTAGAGAGGGAAACATTTCTAGAGATGGAGGGGGGGAGACGAATATAGAGGTAGAGATGAATTAGAGCGACAGAGGAAGAGTGAGACAAATAGATACAAGTAGAGATGAATATAGAACGAGAGAGGAAGAGGGAGAAAAATAGATAGAGATATAGAGAGAGATAGAGGGAGAAATAAAGATGGAGAGAGATAGGGAGATAGAGGGGAAGAGATGGAGAGTGATAGATAGAGAGGAAGAGATAAAGAGAT
>VDFB02298444.1:15845-103121 GCA_007258455.2 Sequoia sempervirens
GATAGAGAAAAGCAGTAGAGAGGGGGGTAGAGGTAGAGAGATAGAGATAGGGTGGAGGAAAAGGGAGTGCATGTATATAATATTTATGCTTAATAATATGCATCATATTTCATAAAATATGTAATAATAAATATAAATTGAATATGTTTTTCAATAAATATAGATAAATATTAAACTTCTAAAATTAAATCATATTTATATTTAATAATGTATAGTTTATATAAATATTAAATATATAATATCTAAATATTATAATATTATGCTAAAAATAGTGACATTATTATATATATATAATAATTATTGGGATAATGAGGATGAAAATTATTAAATATATATAATAAGAAGTATTATAGAAATTTTATTAAATTTCTATTATTTGACATTTAGATAGTATTATAATATTATTTAATTTAATGTAATTTTAAAAATAATAATAATAAGCATATTATATATATATATATATAGAAAACTTATTTTTAATAATAATAAGCATAATATATATGAAAATTTTAAAAATAATACAAATGTAATATACATATGTTAAACAAAATAATAACAAATTAACTCCTCCAAAATGATATATCTCCACCTTATTTCATAAATGTTATGTAATAAAATAGATATACTAGTTATTACAGAATAGGAGATTTCCATGGTTGTTTGTGTATATTCCTTTTCTTTTAAGCACGTGGCTGATACTAGACGGTTTCATGGATGAATGCAAACACTCACCGACCTGTATATCAATGAGTTATGTCAAAGACTCAAAAATTCTGTTTTGGGGGACCATAAAACCAATGGGTTTGATACGCTGGTCGTCAAAAACCCGAAAAAGTATAGGAGGCCAGGAAATTCATCCCATACATAGAATCTCCCGTGACCCTATCAGGACCTTAGAAAACAGTTTTGTAAGTAGGTGCAAGGAATAGAAAACATACTAGTTATCTAAAGAGGCACAAAGGAAAAGAGAAACTTGATGAACACCGTAGAGTCACTATAATGGTGGCTTATACACCATAGTGAGAAATGACTTGCCCTTATTTCAGAGGCCAATGTTAAAAATAACCAAACGAATAGTCTTATTTATGGTAAGAGAATGAATTGTAACCAAGCATTTTCTCTGCAGTAGAAGAAACAAGTGTAAGCAGGTAGCTTTTGTAAATGTATTCATGCTCAATTTAAAAAAATAATGACAATTGCTTCTAGAGCCAAATTAATTAGCTTATAGCAATATCCCATGCAATTGTTTACTGCTTACTTTTTTAAACTTAAGATAATCCCATGCAGCTGCTTATCAAACTGTTTTTAAATTCATAAAATGCATAATTTAGAACTGACTTTTAAAAATAATATAGTGGCTAGAGTTTAGGATTTGAAAGTTCGGCTGAGGATAGATTCTGTGTCTATCCAACATGCTGGATAAACTTTTACTGTAATAATTGTTAATTTGTTAAATCTAATACACAATAGTTTTAAATTCTAATTGATAATTATTTTGTAAAAAGTGCATCCACCATCCTTGATAGATGGTGCCGGAGATAGAAAGGAGGTTGAAGTTATGCAGTTACTGTTAACCAAAGATTTGTCATATGACTACATTTTGTCTTTCCTCTCTTTTTAACATTTAGATTTTACTTTCAATATGAAGCACTTCAAAATTCAAATCACACATGCTGTCTCAATTGGTAGAAACTATGCAATTGCCGACAGCCGTAAATATCAACTACAAGTTGCATATATCAAGATCTCATTGAAAACAATTTCCCATGCAGACTTATGATTTGCATATATGGACATATGACTGGGAACTGTTTGTCATGCAGCTCTGTAATGTTGAAATTCATTTTTCATCATAGGCATGATTTTCAAATTAGAAACAACAAAATATGAAAAGGAATACTGCAATCAAGTATCCAAAAGATTATGAAGAGCTAATGAAGCTAATTAATGATTATGAAATAATTGATAGTTTACCAACAAAAATCAATACAAAAGCCTATGAGAAGAGAAAAGGAATATTTAATACAATGAGCAGTCCTGCCAGTGTTAAATGCCAACATATGTCCGTATTAGTTTTGCTCCACTTGGATCTGACATCAAATGTTTTACCAAACAATAACGCATGTAATTTGGAGCCATGATAAACATTACCAGGGCAAACCAAATAAGATCGATTGAAGAAAGCCTTGCCCCAAGGAATCCTTTCCACATCCTGTTCATTAATTTCCACATGTTAATAAAAATTACATTCAACACAACTTGCAACCCATTTACTTAAGTTTATCCAAAGAGTGTGATATTGCATCGTAGAGGTTTGATTATACTTAGTTTCAGTAATAAAAAGCACTCAGAAACTCTTGAAATAATTCATTCGATGGTTGCTTAGCATTAGTTTGTATTTCTTCTTTGCAACATTTGGTTTAGGATCGTTTGGCCTTGTCGTTCTTTTAGTCTTTCAGTCGTAGGCATGTTTCTTGAGCATCCCAAAGCTTGCATATTGTTGTGTGTTCGTTCATATTGCATCATAAGATTTGTAACACTTGTTTTATTTTTATTTGATGCATGTTAGAACTGTTTTCAATATCTAAGAACATCATATCAGATTTGAGCATAGTTATTGATTATGTTAGAAGTTATCTCTATTGTTTGCATTGTATAAAAATTTAAAACAACCGAGAACACTTCTTTTACCGATTTTTTTAAATATTAAGTCTCACGTAAGCATCAAATTTGCTTTTTGGCACACTTCTAAAACATAGACATATTTACTTTTCACATGCATTGCATATAACAAGGGAACATCTCTTCTGTGCTGGTTTTTTTATCGCAAAAGTTAAAATAGATGTCTTTTACGTATCAGGTCTTGACTTTATTCTTAGAAGCATCAATTCTAATTTTTGGCACTCTTTATAAGTTCATGTAGCATTAATTGTAGGAAATATCATTTACCATCTCATAATCAAGTAGTATTATCGTTTTCATGTACTTAGGCCTGTCATAATTCCCATTTTTGGCATTGGAGATCATCCTAGAAACAGATTTATTTCTTGGTGAAAAGTTGCTTGTTAAGTTCACGTATAAATTAATTAACTTAGTTGCATGCCTATTTTGCATAAATAAAAAAACTAGACTAAAAAAGAGCACTAATGTTTTGTTAGTATTTTAATTTGTCTTTTGCAAGACAACACAAAATGAAATATTGTGAGCTAAAACCTCACTTCAAATTTGAAAAATCCCAAGGCAATTGTGTATGCAAAATTTTTTCGACTTCCACTATTTCGTGATGCAGGCATTTTGTCAAACAATTCATTGAGTACTGTTCTGAGTTCAAATTTGTAGTTGCTTACAATAGAAGAGTGATTGTCTTGAACATTTTAAGCGTGGAAGGAACTTTTTACAATTTCTAGGAATTTGGCAGTCTTTTGCAAATAGAACAATAACAGAAATTGTTTTATACAATATGATAATAACCAGCCACAGTGCTCAACAATTACCAGACTTTAATTTCAGAATATATTGCACAGAAAATCACAACCGAATATTTTATCAGCTAAATCTTCTACACTAACCTGGTCTCCACGTAAACATACAATGCTTGTCCATTAGCTGCGATGCACATAATACAAAGGTAGCTGCAAGTAGGGAGACGCCTCCTTAAATAATAGCGATTCCTTTGGTATGGCAGTGGTCCCTTAATGAATTGGCACAGGTATTAAGGAATGCGGCTGCTAAAGAAAAGATGACTCCCACGACAAACTCTTTGATTGGTCAACTTCTTCAAAGTTTTCCATATTCTCCACGTCATTTCCTTCAGCTATCATTAGAGAATGGCTGTTCAATATTAGTAGTCACTGCTCCTTCCAAAGTGGTGCTAGGGATTAAGTGACGACAATATAATAGAGGCTGCGGTATAATATATGAATGCTACAATAGAGTATCAAGGCCTATTCGAGCCTTTTCATGAGAAATCTACCCCTTCCAGCAGCCACTAATACCAATAAAATAACCCTCTACACATATTAGAAATGGTACGGCAGGTCCATGTCACCGGTTATGGTAGAATAGTTTCACCACCGAATCTAGTTATCGGTAGGGTTTTTGTCCTAGGGTTTCGAACTTTGAAAAGCTCTCCAAAAACACACAATAGAATAATATCCAAGCATATCCAAATGAGCTTTCATTTTCACTTTTGTATACAATTCCACCCTAACTTTTTAAATTCATGTTTTTTGATAATTTTAAATAAACAAAGGAATAATAAAGTGACCTTTTAAAAAACTTCATTAAATATCCAGTCCCCCACTCCCCCCACTTTGCGAGCAACCCTGTAAGGACCATAGAAGTGAGGTTTTAGCTTCTTTGCACCGCTTTTCTTCAAGTAAGACTATTTGTAGGGTTGTAGGTGCAAGAAAACCAAGTCCCCAACCTCAAAGCTTCTCTTTATCCTGTGCTTGTTTACATACACTTTCTGTTGATTTTGTGCACTCTGAAGGTTATCCTTGAGGGGCTTAAGGATATCCTGACTCTCTTGGATCCAATCCTTGGCTTTGGGAGCCCCGCTATCGCCAAATGCCAAGTCCAAGAATGATGGAGCATCATAACCATACAATTCTCGAAAAGGAGTCATCCCGATCGACATATGATAGGTGGTGTTATAACAGTGTTCACGCAAGTGCAACCACCTGATCCAAGCTCTTTTCTACCCTGACACATAGTTATGCAAGTATCCCTCAACTCATTTGTTCACGATCTTTGTCTGACCATCAATTTGAGGGTGGTAACTCGTGTTGGGAGTCAACTTTGTGCCAGCTAACCTAAATGGCCCCTACCAAAAAGCGTTGAGGAACCTGCTATCCCTGCTGCTAACTATATTCTTTGGTAGTCCATGTAGCCTAAACACCTCTTTGAAGAACAACTCTGCTATCTGAGGTGCCTTATACTCCGTAGAGATGGCAAAGAAATGAGAAAACTTGGTCAACCGATCAACAACTACAAAGATGTAATCTATGTCTTGTACCTTCGGTAGACTCGTAATGAAATCCATAGACACACTTTCCCATTTCTGCTCTGGAATGGGCAATGGCTGAAGTAATCCAATCAGAAAAGTGTGCTCTGACTTGTTCTACTAACAAGTCGTACACTCTCTCACATGTGCAAAATATCTTCCTTAAGGCCTTTCCATGAGAAACTTTCCCTTAGCTACTTGTAAGTCTTAAAGTACCCAAGATGTCCTCCTAATGGTTTATCATGGATGGCTTTCAAGATTTTCTCTTTAAGCTTTGATTCAAGAACCAAGTAAATTCTTCCCTTGTAGTAAATGATATCATCTACTACTCTATAATGATCATCCTCTGTCTTCCCATCCAAGATCTCACATACACCTGTGTTTTTGGAATACTCCACCAAAAGGTGAGCCTTCCAATCAACTGAGATTTCCGCTAGGGAGCAAACAATGGGTTTCCTGGATAGAGCAACAACTACTACATTCTTCTTCCCCTTGACATATTCTATGTCAAAATCATAAACTTGCACCTTGCCGACCCACTTTTGTTGCCTTTCATTCAAATCTTTTTGCTCCAAAAAATACCTCAAGCTATTATGGTTGGTCTTGAACACAAATCTCCCACCTACTAGATATTGTCTGAACTTCGCCAATGCATGCGTTATGGTGAGCATCTTCTTGTCATAGATGGAGTGGATCCTCTTGTTATCCTTAAGTTTTCGGCTCTCATATGCAATGGGGTTCCTGTTCTAAATTAAGACTGCTCCAATGCCTTACCCTAATGCATCACACTCAAGAATGAAGGGCTGAGTAAAATCAAGTAATGCCAACACGGGACAAGAGCTCATCACCTCCTTAAGCTTGTCAAATGCCTGTTGAGCCTCACCCGACCATCTAAATGCCCCCTTCTTGGTAAGGTCTGTTACAAGTGCACCTAACTGTGAAACCCTTTTACAAACCTCCTATAGTAGCTGCATAATCCAAAGAACCCCCACAACTCTGTCAATGTCCTTGGTGGTAGCCAATCAATAATTGCCTGTATCTTCTCTTAGTGAACCTGAACCCCCTTAGCACTAATCACATGACCCAAGTAGAGAATTTTGGTCATCCCGAACGCACACTTAGATGCCTTTGCATACAATGACTAAGCCTCCATGACACTCAACGCCTCATTGAGGTGTTTCAAGTGCTCTTACCAAGTCCTGATGTAGATGAGTATATCATTGAAGAACAACAATAAGAACTTCCTCAGTTGTTTGTTAAATATGTGGTTCATACAGAACTGAAAGGTAGCTGGTGCATTAGTTAGCCCAAAGGGTGTAACCAGAAACTTGTAGTGCCCGTAATGACATCTGAATGCAATCTTGTGGATGTCCTACTCTCTCACCCTGATTTGATGATAGCCTAATCGAAGGTCAATCTTTGAGAAGTATACCGCTCTGTGCAACTCATCCAACAACTCATCAATCGAAGGAATAGGGTATTTGTTCTTTTAGTCTTCTTATTAAGGGTATGAGAGTCTATGCACATCCTCATGGTCTCGTCCTTCATCACCAATACAACAGGAGAAGCAAAGGGACTCGAATTGGGCCTAATGTGCCCCATATCAAGCAACTCCTTAATGGATTTTTCAATCTCTTCCTTGAACTTCTTAGGATGCCGATAAGGAGTGGTGATAACTAGTTTGGACCCCTCCTTCAACTCAATAACATGCTCAAATCCTCTATCTGGAGGTCTACTTGGAGGAATCTCACCAAAGACCAAATTGTGCTTATCCAATATTGGTTGGATGTCTACATGATATGGAGTGCTATCCTCAATAGGGGCCTTAGATGAAATTAGACATTGTGTTGCCCAAGTTACATCACCATGCCTAAAGATGCTCTCCATCTATTTTGCTTACACAATCCTGGGAGTACCATTAGACATACCCCTCAACACAACCTTCCTACCATTTGCTCTGAATTTCAGCTCCACAGTCTGAAAATTCTGAGAATACTTCCCTAAGGAATGGAACCACTGTATTCCCAAGATAGCATTAGTACCTCCTAAGTCCACATAAAAATCATCTGTGACAGTGTAATTCCCCAATGTGATACTAAGTTGTGGAACCCGTTGGGTGCAAGTCATATTAAACCCATATGCCACCATAACATTGAATCCCTCAAAATCTTGTGCTAGAATACCCCTCTTTGCCACCAAGGCAGAGTTAAAGAAGTTGTGGGTTGCCCCACTATCCACTAAGACTGTCACATGCTGCCCTTGCAAAACTCCACAAACCTTGAAAGAGTTGAACCTAGGGGTACCTAAGAGAGTAGCAATAGTTCCACTCTTAACTTCCTTAGGTGGTGGTCCACCCTCATTGTAATGTCCCCTTTTCAGTCCTAAGCCTATCAGTGACCATTAAACTATTTCCGGAGTCCCATAGGCTATTCAAAGGCGTTTTAGGGGATTCCAAGATTCTTGGTGGATTCTTGTCAGCACTTTCAGGGGGTAATTGCAGAGGATTGTCAGATAAGACAAATAACTTGCTACCAAACCCTAGCTCAAAGAAATTACTCTAAAAACTGTCTAGGATTTGATAGCAAATTGTTTGTCTTATATGTTTGCTCAATGGAATTATTGGACAAACCTTTAGTCTATTGTTTCAGTTTGAGTGTCATTGATGATTGCCTCCAAAACCCTAACAAATCAGCCCATTTCTTTGAAGAAACACCTCTTCAAAGTTCAAACTTGCCTTGTTCACATCCTTTTTCAGTTGATCAACTTTGCTTGATTTTTTTGAGCAAAACATTGGTGAGACAAAGCTGTCTTGGAAGGAGTATCAATATTGATCTGCTAAAAATCATGCTTGCATTTGTTAATAATAAAAAACTATTTGAATGTTTGCTGAAATTTCTAATGAAAACATGCCATAATCAGATGTCCTTTTGCTGATGAATGACAAATTGATTTCTAAATCTTGCTGAAGATGATAAATACACCTACTATGCTATTGCATTGGCTAATTATCAATGAAGCCCTTTGTTGTAGATTGAATGTCAATGAAAATTGTTAATTACTTCTAACCAAACTCACTAGGATCAAGCACTTTTGTCAAAGTGAAACATCCCAACTAGGATCTGCCCTAAATATCTGATTTCAAAACTCAGAATTCTGCCCTAATTTTCTGCACTTCTATTTTTTGCTTAAAACCCTAGATTCTGATTTTATTTTCTGATTTTAAACCTGTCATCGTAGCGAACAAATCCATATCCAAACATGACAAAGCAATGACGGCAAAAGATGCTATACAATAACATTCATATCACCATGAATTACACCATGAAATACACAAATTAGACTCATCAAATAACATGCATAAGTATTATTTTCTGACCAGAAGTCTACTGCTATAAATCAGAATATTAAAGTCTGATTATTACAGTCAAATCAAGGGCTCCACATGACACATTCAAATCAATGAAAAGGTGGCCTCCATGAATCAATTAGCCCTCCACAAATGCAGTGATCCACTTAGGGCTAACCTAATGCAAGGAAGTACACCAAAATGCCAAGAAATGGATCCTCCAAGGGTGGCGCACAAGTATTCTCCGAATGCTGCTCCAAAAGATGCGAAATTCTGCTCAATGGTGATGATCCAAGGCTGCTCCAAGATGGCGAACAGGTCTCTGCTCCAATTTGATGCAAAAGTCAAACCCTAGAACTCCTCAAAATGCCCAAACTCGCCCTCCAGTGCAAGTAGCCCTTCTCCTACAATGTGGCGCTCCAAACTAGGCCGAAACCCTAGCTTCAAAGTAGCACAAACACCACAAATCTGCTGTCCCAAGTCTGATCTAAAATCTGATTTGCAATCTGCTCTTCTGTTCCACAAATATCTCCAATGAAGTGCAAGTAGACCTCCGTTATGAAGCCTTCCCAAGATGAATTAGGTTTTCGTGCAACTCACCTTATATCCTCAAGAATTTTCGTCCTTGGAATATGATGCAAATAAATTGCAGACCAAAAGGAATAAGATAATATGCTGAATGATGATCTGAAATGCCTCAAAGACCTTATATTTATACTTGTTTTTCCTTCTCCTCACAAGCTGGCTGACCTAGGCTTATTTTCTATATATATATTTATTGTATTTTATTCTCAAGAGGGCCGACCCACTCAAGACAAGTTAGGTGCCCAAACTTAATTTAAATATTTGAATTAAATATGTTTTATTGTCCTTTTTGGAGCCCCCCACTCAAAGAATTAAAATAGTATTATTTTGTTTCATTTTGGACCTCTTTTAACTTCCAAATGAGCTGTCCTTTGGCAAAAATAATTAAATTATTTTGATCCCTCCAAAAATAATATTAAATTATGGAAAATTATTTTCCAAGCTCCAATTGTCCAGCAAAAATCCTTAAGTGTGATAATTGTGTCCACTCCGAAAAAGGGGACATTACACAAAGTGTTGATTATGAACTCTATATAGTGGCTGAATATTAAAAGAGATTGCTGGATTTTATTATTGAAACCTTGAAATTGATATGTATTCCTCCAATGAAAAAAGTCACTATAGCTAATGTTGAATACAAGGTCAAAAACACAATGAAAATGTCAATAATTCAGTGTTCAATCGAATTAAACATGTTATAAACTATATAATATTAATGAAACAATGGCAAATTAACATAAATACACAAATCATATAAACACCAAATATACAAGTAGTTCTTGTGGGAAAAAGCTCCACCACCAAAGAAAACCAAGCTTGTATTAGTTTATGAAAATAGAGTACACCAATACTGTTAAATTTAATGAACAGATTTGAATGCACAGAAATTAATTCAAATAACAACACAATACACAGCAGATACCCTGGGAAAACCCTCCTCTTGAGGGAGAAAAATCCAGCCAATAATATCTCTTATATTATTGAATCACAATAAGAATGTCTCCTTACAAAAAGCCAATAAGAAGGCCAACAATCTGATGTAATTACAGAACTGATAGAAGTAATCTGCTAATAAGAATCTCACAACTATCAATCTGCTCTAGATACAAATTCGCACTTGAAGAACTCAAACTGAATATGAATGAACTGAATTGGATGATCGAATGAATGAAACTCATTGAGTATATATACATGAGTGGAGATGAGACGTGCCTTTTCAAGTATCTTCAAGTCGGCCTTAATAAGTAATATAACAAATAATTAAGAAGTCGGCCACCAATAGTAAATGAAGTCTCTCCATTGAAGATCGTGCCTAGATGAAGAATCGCAAATATTGGAGTGTGAGGCCTCATGAAATGCAACTCTTCATTTAATAAAATCGTGCCTCTTGAAGCTTATAAATTAAATAGCCTCTTTTGCTATTATTTAATTTATCAAATAATGTAAGGAGATGGCTGGGAGTAACATGACTGAAGCTGCTATAACATCAACACTCCTTCTTAGCTAGGGAGAGTACTTCCAGCTGCAGAAGACATATCACCTCAATGTGATGTCTACCACATTGGCTACAACCAAATGTGGAAAAGAAGAATATCACCTCATTGTGCTATTATGTATTGCCTCAACACGATATCAACCATAATGGCTATAACCATGCTATGGTGTGTACAAGTGTTCATCACTTGCGTGATGTTGTCACCTCAACATGACTTTCACCATGGCTCTCCCAGAGGGTGAAACACAAGTACAATATGTTGTCATGGAGTCACACACATGACATCCACCATGACTCTCTCAGAGGGTGGAAACAAGGGCTTTCACCTCAAATCTCAAAGAGAAATGCATTAACGAGGGAAGAACTTCTCTCACAGAGAACTCATTAACAAGCTCACTGATATTGAGACTCTTTCTCAGTTAGGCTGGATTCTCCACCATACCAAGCTTATCTCGAAAGTACATAAACTTTATTCGAGAGAGGCTTGGTGAGAATGTCCGTCTGCCATCGTGTTGATATACCTCAATTGTATAGCCTTCCTTAATATCTTATCTGGTGGTACTTGATCTCAAGATGCTTGGTTCTGTCATGGAACACAGGATTGACAAAGCTTCACGCAACTTGTTTAATGAATGATAGTAGGCTCCATTGATTGTCCAAACAATCCTTCAAGGAGCTTACGGCCACACTGCTTCAGCTGCCATACAAGCTGCAATATACTCTGCCTCTGCTGTCTGCCATAGATGAGTGCTTCTGTTGCACGGGATATCATAGCGGAACCCAAAGTGAAGCAACATCGGAGGTGCTTTTCGTCCGTGACACACCTTGCTTAATCCGAATCAGTCTAGCCATGCAACTCCAAGTCTGCATCTGAAGAGTATCTCAATCCATATCCAACTGTGCCACGCAAGTATCTTAGGATATGTTTAGCTACAATGAGATTTATTTGTCTTGGCTCACACATGAACTGACTAAGTGCACTCATAGCATAACAGATATCTGGTCTAGTGTTAACTAGATACATCAAGGACCCAATCAGCTACCTGTACAATGTAGGATCCACTAAGTCTGAACTAGCTGCAGCCTCCTTCAATTTGTGTAGATTGGTCTCCATGGGTGTAGACATGGATTTGCAATCCATCATACCAAATCTCTTAAGTATGTCAATGGTGTACTTCCCTTGACTTAGAATCATCTCATCTGGTTTTTGCCAGACTTCTAATCAAATGAAGTAATGCATGAGCCCAAGGTCCTTCATCTCAAATTCAGAAGTCAATTCCTTCTTACACTCGAGAATCAGGTGATCTTCTCGATTAAGAATCAAATCATCAACATATAAGACCAAAATTAATGCTTCACCATTGATTGCCTTGAAGTGAGATTAGAGTGACATCATTCTTCAAAATTTAAACTTGACAGGTCTTGATCAATCCTTTCGTACCATGCGAGGAGCCTGCTAAGACCATATGGTCTTCTTGAGTTTGCAAACATGTGACTCCTTTCCATGAACCTCAAATCTATCAGGTTGCTTTATATAAACTTCTTCCTTGATCACTCCATTGAGAAAGGTTGTCTTCACGTCCATTTGGTGAATTTTCCATCCTCTAGATGCAACAATAGCAATGATGGTTCTGACAGAAGTATAGCGAGCAATAGGAGCAAATGTTTCTTCGTAATCAACTCCCTCTTTTTGAGAAAACCCACGAGCCACAAATCTTGCCTCGTACTTCTCAATGCTCCCATCTGCAGCATGCTTGATCTTGAAGAGCCATTTTGAAGATACCATAGACTTACCCTCGGGTCTAGGAACAATGTCCCAAACATCATTCTTGAGAATTGATTGGTACTCCTCTGCCATAGCATCTCTCCAAACCTGTTGACTAGATGCTTCCTCAACACAGGAAGGCTCGGAATCAATAATCTGACTCATCAAGGCAACATAACTGGAGAACTTATGTGGCATTTTACTTTCTGTGAATGTGCCTCTAGGAGCTGCAAAGCTTTCAGCCTCTTGCATAGTATGCATGGCCCATAGAGGTCTCTTTCTCCCAATAATAATGTCAGTAGGCCCATCAGTAGGTTCCAAGGGTTCAACAAGATCAATATCTTCTTTCGGTTTTGAAGTCTCCCTCTGAATCTCAGGAGTATGGTCAACTTCCATATCCTGAGGTGATTCTTTATTATCAATCTCCATATGAGTGCCCCTGGATCTCCTAAATGCAACATCTTCCTCGAATGTGACATCCCTATTGATCTTGATCAACTTCTGTCCAGGAATGTATATTTTGTAGGCTTTTGATGTCTCGCTGTAGCCCACAAAGATTCCCTTCTTGCCAGAAGGCTCCAACTTAGTTCTCTTCTCTTTTGGAACATGAACATAGACAGGACATCCAAAGATCCTCAAATGACTAACCTTGGGCTTCTTCCCTGTAAAGGCTTCTTCCGGAGTCATATTCTCCAAGACCTTGTGAGGGCTTCTGTTCTGAACATATACAGCAGTCCTAGAAGCTTCTTCCCATAAGAAGGTTTGTAGATCCTGGTCATGGATCATGGCTTTTGCTGCTTCCACGATCATCCTGTTCTTTCTCTCTGCAACACCATTCTGTTGAGGATTATAGGGGACACAAAACTCCCTCTTAATCCCTGTATCAATACAAAGATCCCTAAAGCTGCCAGAGGTGTATTCTCCACCATTATCTGATCTGAGGACCTTGATTCTTTTACTATAAAGATTCTCTACCAAGGCTTGAACTCCTTAAACCTTCCTAACACTTCCTCAGACTCTTTAGTTTTCAAAAAATAAATCCAAGTCTTTCTAGAGTGGTCATCAATAAACAGAACATAATACAAAAATCCACTCAAAGACGGAACAGACATAGGTCCACATAAATCAGAATGAATAAGGTCTAAAATGCACTTAGATCTATTTTCTCTACTATGGAAAGGAGCTTTTATATTCTTACCTAATGCACAACCTTTGCAAGTTCCTTCATGCTCCTGATTGAACTTAGGAAGACCCGTCACCATCTTCTCCATGATAGGTAAGGCTCGGAAGTGAAGGTGAGCCAATCTTCGATGCCAAAGATCACATAAACTTGAAGAATCATGAACTAATGCCTGTAGAGGACGCGTACAAAGTCTTTAGAGACTTTCATGTCTAACTCCAATTACTTGAGCATCCTTGAAGCTGGAATTTTCCATCCACACAAGTACTTTGCCTTTGGAGAAGGCAACTTGATATCCTTTATCTTCTAGGGCTGAAATTGAAATGAGATTGCACTTGATTCTTGGAACATAAAGAACATTGCTCAACTGAAGTGTGATGCCGGAATCCAAGTGAAGAGTAGAGGTCCCAATTCCTTTCATGGAGTAGCTAGCATCATCTCCAATGATGACTTGTTCGGAGGAATCTCTTTCCACCAAGCTTGATAAGTGCTCCTTGAAACCCGTGATGTGTCGAGAAGCACCATTGTCGATTAGCCAAGTGTTGGTGTTTGTGGGTACACTGCTTGACAATGCCGAGTAGAATAAGTATTCACATGAATCCTTCTCAGGAGAAGCATCATTAACATCTGCAACGGTGGCTTGTTGCTTAGGTCTAGTTGGACAATGCTTAGCAAAGTGACCAAACTTATCACACCTAAAGCATTGGATCTTGGACAAATCTCTCTTTTTCTTGGAGGAAGGAGCACCATTATTTCCCTTATCTTGATTCCTCTTGAAGAATCCCTTCTTTCCATCTTTTCCCTTCTTCTTCGAAGCTTGGGAGGTGAGAACATGAATATCTTCATTAGATGAACTTTGACCAATGCCTCTACCCACCAATCTATACTCTTCTTGAATGCAATCGGCCCTCAAGCAATCAAACTTCGGAAGTTTGGATCTTGCACTAATTCCTTAAATATAGGACTCCCATGATAATGGCAAACCGTTGAGAGCAAGCATTGTCAAGTCTTTATCATCAACCACATGACCAATTGTGGAGAGTTGATCTCTCAATTTTGAAATCCTCATGAAGTAGGCAATCACTATTTCTCCTTTCGCCATCTTCACATGGTGTAGTTGTTGCTTCAGCGCGAGTGCTCGGCTAGTGTTGTTGATTTCGT
Organism: Sequoia sempervirens; assembly: GCA_007258455.2. Lineage (NCBI taxonomy): Eukaryota > Viridiplantae > Streptophyta > Pinopsida > Cupressales > Cupressaceae > Sequoia > Sequoia sempervirens. The sequence continues at coordinate 30,383 of VDFB02298444.1, forward strand.
ACATCTCCTCCAATGTTTTGAACATCTCCCTTGCAGTCTTCAACTTAGAGACAATAGGAACAATGTGGTCCTTTACAGAATCAACCAACATCTTCTTTGCCTTGATGTCTTTCGTCCTCCATTGCAACTTCTCTTCTTCCTCTTCAGGTTCGGGAACTTTGGTCTCCACAAACTCAGCCAAATTATCCTAAACCTCCATGATGTATAGTTGGATGCTCCCTTGAGTCTATCCTCGATCTTCAATCCGTTCACCATCTTGATTGAGGTAGAGATAGACAAAGAATTGAGACGAAGAGAATAGAGTATCGCTGTAGTATCAAATCTGATCACAATCTTCTCAAACCTGGCTTTGATACCATGTTAAATTTAATGAACAAATTTGAATGCACAGAAATTAATTCAAATAACAACACAATACACAGCAGATACCTTGGGAAATCCTTCCTCTTGAGGGAGAAAAACCCAGCCAATAATATCTCTTATATTATTGAATCACAATAAGAATGTCTCCTTACAAAAAGCCAATAAGAAGGCCAACAATCTGATGTAATTACAGAACTGATAGAAGTAATCTGCTAATAAGGATCTCACAACTATCAATCTGCTCTAGATACAAATTCGCACTTGAAGAACTCAGACTGAATATGAATGAACTGAATTGGATGATCGAATGAATGAAACTCATCGAGTATATATACATGAGTGGAGATGAGACGTGCCTTTTCAAGTATCTTCAAGTCAGCCTTAATAAGTAATATAACAAATAATTAAGAAGTTGGCCACCAATAGTAAATGAAGTCTCTCCATGGAAGATCGCGCCTAGATGAAGAATCGCAAATATTGGAGTGTGAGGTTGGCCTCATGAAATGCAACTCTTCATTTAATAAAATCGTGCCTCTTGAAGCTTATAAATTAAATAGCATCTTTTGCTATTATTTAATTTATCAAATAATGTAAGGAGATGGCTGGAAGTAACACGACTGAAGCTGCTATAACATCAACAAATACAATCCACTTATCCATCTAATTGGTAGTAATTTGCAACATAAGAGCACATGCAAAAGAACCTTACAAACCTCCATCCATGATTTGCATACTCAGTGAATCACCAAGTACTCACCCTTTTTTCTCTCCATGATTTTTGGTGAGGTTTACTTGCTGAGTTGTTTTGCAAAAGTCTTTTTGAAAAACTCATCGAATTTTTGGCGAGTACTCACTAAAAAATTAGTGCATTTTTTCATTTAACTCATGGGAGGGAAAAAAATGTGGGTTAGACACTACAAAAACTCTTTGGATTTATAAGCATTGTTTCTTGCCTTTCAAAAAATTATGAAAAAGTTTTGCACCATGAAGGCTTGTGTGGTTTTGAAGGTCTTCATTTGGGCTTGGTGGCAGGGGCTCCACCCCTCAACCCTACCCTATATAGTGACAAGGAATGCACAAGGGGTGTTACCCCTGGACCCTATGAGGGGTGCTACTCCTCAACCCCACTAGGGGCGCTGCCCTTCAACCCTGCTGGGGAATTGCCCCTAGACCTCCAAACTCATTTGATACATTTGTAGCTATATTTTGCATAAAATTTATAGCTTTTTCAATTATGTTTTTTTTTTTAAATGTAAGTGTTTTTTAAGGTGTTGAGTTTTGCCGAGTTTTTCCTGAGTACTCTCCACGTCTAATTATTTTGGCTTGCCAAGTAGTCTTTGTGTCCGAGTTTGCGAACTATGCCTCCATCCCATGCTTCAATTATATAGGAAAATCAGAAGCAAAAAATGAAGTGTTATCCCAAATCAATGAGTCGAAACCATGAGCCATAACGAAAATCTGGCTCTACATGGCCATTATAAAACAATCTAGAATAAAAATTAACTCCTCTAGCATTTCTTACAAATTTCACACATCTCATGCACATCATAAATTACAGTCATATTGACCAAATTCCCAAATCTAGGTGTTTCATGAGGGTATTCAATGTCTTGTCATAATATCCAAATTAAGAAGATTCTTTGCAACTATTTATAACTCTCAATTTTGACCTTTTGAATGTAACATCCTTATTCAATGCCTTATCACACAATATTCCAAGTATCCCAAAGAATAAATAATGTCCCTACCTTCACATAGGCATCTCATTTTTCCCACTCCATAACATTTGGAAATCATACATTATTTACCATCTACATAATTAAATGCAATTAATTAGAACTTAAGATTTACAAGTGAATGATATCTAATCCTAACATTCTCCCACTTGAGATTTACATTGGCAACACATGATAGGAAATTAAAAATGAATGAATTAAGTGTTATCACTTTGTTAAATGTGCCTTTCGGCAATATTATCTCTTCTAATCAAACCAATTTTGTTAAGGAGAGGTATATTTTGGAGAATCTTCTTACTAGTTGGAAAGGAATGAATTGGGTGAAAGATTTTGGACAGAATGTGTGTATGGCTCTAATTGACTTTGAAAAGGCTTATGATAGGATTGAATGGATGCTCATATTGGATGTCATGAGGTCCTTGGAGTTTGGGGAGATATTTTGTAGATGTAGATGTGCCCTTACAAGATGCTACTGCTCAAGTTACTGTAAATAGAGTTTTATCATCTCCTTTTGAGTTGCAAAGGTCAATTATGTAGGGATGCCCTTTGACACACACCCTCTTTGTTCTTGTTGTTGAGGACTTGCATCATGTTTTAAGGCATTCATGTTTGGGCCCTCCTCTTTAAGGATTGATCCTTCCAAATAATTTAAGTCTTTTAGAGTGTTCATTTGTTGATGACATTGCTTTATTGCCTATGTTATAGGAAGAGAAGTTCAGAATTTTGCCAAGTAGACTAGATTGCTATTGTAATGATTTTGGTTCTAAACTTGCTATGTATACACCCACAATTCTAAGCTAGAAATAAGAACTTCCTAATTGACTTGTTACGGATGGTTGGGGATGGGGAGGTCCAAGCAAGAAAGTGAGGTATTTGGGTATTCCTTTTGCACTAGAGCCTTCTTTGAAAGAGATGTGGGAGTGGGTTATGGTAAGGTTGTCAAAAAGATGGGTAAGTAGCATACTAATTTTTTGTTAATTGCCAGTAGATTCCAAATCTACTAAAAGGTTTTCTCTTCATATTTCATGTTTTTCTCTTCTACATGGTTAGTGTGCTCTTCTCATATGTGGTAGTTTGAAAAAGTTGATTAAGACCTTTCTTTGGTCAGATGGGAAGGAAGGTGAAAGAAGACATGTGGTTAATTGGGAGTGGTGTTGTAGGCCTAGGATTTTTGGTGGCATGGGCCTAGAGAACTTGTGTATCCAAGGTGTTTCTTTGGTTGTGAAGTGGATACTCAAGGCTCTTTATGGATGTGAGCCTTGGTAGGTGTTGGTCTTGCATAATATTTGTAGAGAGTATCCTAAATATAAGCTTGTTTGGAAAGGCCTTGGCCTAGTGGGCCTCTTGTTTGAGAATTTTAGGTGTCATACCAGAGGACCTTTGATCTTTAGTTCAATTTGGAAAGCTTGAGAATAGTTAAAAAAAATGTGGTTGAGTAGGATGTTTCTAGAATTAACATAAACTCTCCTTACCATTTCAAATCTATTTCATCGTTGGTAGAGATTAGTAGGAAGTCGCTTTGCAAAAAGGGTGCTTTACCCTAACATGGTTCAATAAAGGTATAAAAAAATTTGGTAAAACCATTAATTTTCAAAGCTCTTCTCAATGATACAAATTTTATCAGAATTTGTAGATTTTTTTGTGGAATTAAATTCTTGGTAGATTGAAAGAATTCCAAGGTTTCCAATGTTGACGGAACACAATTGTCAGACTTTGGGAATCATCCATTGGTATTACTTTGAAGACCAATGAAAATTGCATGTGGGATTTTAAAAATGCCATTTGCCAAGAAGGATGCCTACAATCATCAAGAGGATCAAACTACAAGACCCATGTTTCACCCGCACTTCACTTTCACCTCCAAAAGTCAAAATATCCTAAGCCTATGTTGGATCAGCTGAAGAAATTGATTGAGAAGGTTGATAAGTTGAGGGTTTAAATATTGAATTGCAAGCTACATGCTTTTGATAAATAGGTGTTTCACAAAATTGAGAACTATTAACGTGGGTGAAGGATCTTCTATTTCTCTTGGAGAAGCCTTGAAAAGAATTGTGACATAATTGAGATCATCGTTGAGAGATTAAAGCTGCCATATGATATGTATTACTCTACACAATTTTCCTCTATTAGGACCATTATGAGGGAGAAAGGAAAAGCAATGTCTTTTGCTGGCTTATGCTCCTTATTGGATGCAAAATAGGAGAATCTCACCAAGATGGATGTGCTTGGTTCAAGGCAACATGTATACACTATGATTAAGGTCTCTAACAATAAACAACTCTAAATAGGTAAAAGGTAGATAGCCTTTCCTACTAGACACAAAACAACATCAAATTATGTCTATGTTGTTCTTTCTCTCCTTGTTATGTTTGTTTTACTATGTAACCTGGGGGTGCGTACCCAGCATATTTAGGGGCATCCTTGGTTAGAAAAGTCCTAGAGACACGAGGACGCCTCAGAAACATCCCCATGTTGTCCCCGATTAGCAAAAAGAATTCTGAAATATCCTGGGGACGTCTATGAAAATGTAGGAAATGAAATGGGATAGCTAGTTGTCTTCAGTATGGCCAAGGGACGCCTAGATATCCCTCGACTGTACTGGGGACGACTAGCCATCCCTTACGGCCTAGCAGGTTATAAGTTGCTTTTAAAAAATAAAACAAAATTATTAAAAAGTAAAGGGGTGTGGGGGCTTTTGCTTTAAACCTAAACCTAAAAACAACAATATACCATTCAAAACAAAAAAACATAACTCATTTGTTCCATTTGTGAAATTGTGAAGAGTGAAAGAAGAGCACAATTGTGGGAAACCAAGTGAGAGAAGGAAAGAGAAGTGAGCAAAGGGCAAAAGAAGGTCAAGTCTCCATCATTTGAGGTAAGTTCATTCTTTTTTGGTTATTTTTACAATTTTTTTTGCATTTTTTTTGTTTTTTGTTAAAATTTCAAATATTTAGGAGGGTTTTTTTGTGTTTTTGTGTTCTATGTTTGCACTAGCAGCTATCATTTACATTGTAACCAAAAAAAAACAATGATCACTAGCAGTAGTGAGGGTAGTGAGGGTCAAGAAATTGAAATTGAATAGTCATACCATGGAACCTCTTCAAGGAATGAGGCTGTTTCAGGGACACAAAGTTCAGAAAATCCTTTTCAATGCCCTTCTCACCTCTTGAAAAAGTATGCAAAGGGCCCATTTAACCCAAAAAAACATCTTTTACAATTTGCAACAACCATAGACACTATAGGGGCAAATGCACAAGAGTTTACTCCCATATTTTAGGCATAACTTGTCAAGGGGTAAAAATATGCAAAACCATAACATTAGCTGAGAAGGTTGCACATGGAGAGTGAAGCCAAAAAGACAAGAATGTCAATGGAGTCTTTGCAGCCTAGTGGGTCAATATCTATTGCTACTACTACAACTACTGAATGTAGGAGTGTTGTGCCTGAGAATCAAAGAGGAAAGAAAAGGTCCACGAGTGTTGCCGGCATGTTTAACATGCAATTACGAGATGTAGTCGATAGTTCTATTGCTTAATTTTTCTATGCTAATGCTATACCATTTCATGTGGCACGCTCTCCTTTTTCTAAAGAAATGTTCAAAGATGCACTTGTTGGTCCTTCATATGTTCCCCGTGGAGATCATAAGTTACGCACCTCACTCCTTCATAATGAGTATTCCAAAGTGAGTATAATGATGGTGGAGATGAGACAAGTTTGGATAAGGGATGGTCGCTCTATCATTATGGATGGGTGGACTGATATTAGACATCAGCCACTCATCAATGTTATCGTCACATTTTCATCAAGCTCTTATTTTCTTAGAGCTATTGATTGTTTGAGGAAGAGGAAGGATGCAAGCTTCCAATTTAGATTTTGAAGGATTCTATAGAAGAGGTTGGACCCTCTAATGTTGTACAAGTAGTTGATTGATTCAGCTCGTGTATGCAAGCTAGTTGGCTTAATGGTGAAAGGTGCTTATAAGCACATTTTTTGGACCCCATGTTGTGTTCATGTGTTGAACAACGGAGTGAAAGACATTGGGAAAATAAATTGGGTGAAGGAAGTGGTGTCAGAAGCTAGAGGTATTCATATGTTTATTTGCAATCATCACACATCACTTGCTTTGTTTAGGACTTTTTCGAGGAAGGAATTCCTCAAGCCTATGGATATCGAATATGCTAGCTACTTTATTTTGTTGGTGAGGATGATTGAAGTGCAGGAGCCTCTTCAATTGATAGTGGTTAATTCAAAGTGGGCTAGATGGTCAGAGGCAAACACAGGTGAAGGAAAAAGTATCAAACAAAAAATCCTCAACGATAATTGGTGGTCCACAATGAGGTAAGAGATTGTTGTTTTTTATTTTTTTAATGAATTGTTGATTTTTAGTATTAAATTTCTGATTTTATTAACTAATACATTGCTGATTTAATATTAAATTTATGGTTTTCTTTTTATTATTGATATCAAATTAATAAATTCAAAATTGGCATTGCTGATTTTATGTTCATTCTTGAATCTTTGTAGATATATTTGCTCCATTATCTCACCTGTTGTGCGGGTGATAAGATATGTTGATACAGACTCTCCTAGCCTTGGAGGGATTTATGAGACATTTGATAGCATGCTTGGACAAATGCAGCAAGCAATTCATAGCAAAGACCCTAATTTGGGATTTTATGAGGAGCACATTAGGCCCATTGTGACACAACAGTGGGACACTATGAATGCCCCAATTCATATGACTGCCTATGCTCTAAATCCCAAATGGTATGCAACAAGACCTGGGAGAGTGTCTCCATGTGATGATGAAGAGGTGAAAGTGTTAGTGTTTTGTAGCTTCAGGAGATATTTTCTTTTAAATAAAATTAATTTAATTTAGGTCGGCCTTCACATTATAAACAAAATTTGTATTTTTCTAGGTCGGCCCTAGAAAGGAGGTCGCCTAGCTTGCTATTTAAAGGGGATAGAGTCCTCTCATTTTATCATCAAATCATTCCATTCCAATTCGCATTATTCAGTAACAGGTTTTCCTTTTAAGCAGCAGATTCGATTCAAGAAGAAGTATCATAATTTTGTGCATTCAAGATTCGCTTCAAGGAGAAGTGACATTACTTATTGTATGAGACTCGGCCTATTCTAGGGCCTGATTTTGTATGCAATTTCTGCACTTATTATTCTGATTTATAAGAGAATATTTTGCTGGGTTTTTCTCCCTCGAGTAGGAGGGTTTTCCCAGGGTAAAATATTGTGTTCATTGTTTCTATGTGTTGTATTTTCTACTTATTTGCCTTTTTGATCTGAAAACTATCATGGTATTAGAGTGGGTTTAGAAAAGATCTGATCAGATTTGTCTAAGCATTTTTCATTGAATATCATTCCCATTCGGAGTAGACCTAAGGGTAGACCTTGAAGGTGAACTAGGGCAGACCTTGAAGGCGAATTATTGCAGATCTAAAGAGGCGAATTATTGCAGACCTAAGGGCAGATCTTGAAGGCGAACTAGGGCAGGCCTTGAAGGCGAATTATTGTAGAAACCTAGGGTTCTCAGAAAAAGAAGATGGTGACCGGTGTCAAGGTAGAAGATAGGCTTGATGGAGCTTCAAACTTCAACTCTTGGAAACCCAGGGTACTCATTGCATTAGAGGAAAATGATCTTCTAGAATTTGTAGAAAATGACATGCTTGAGCCGTCTGAAGACACAGAGAAAATCCAGTGGAAGAAAAATGGCACGAAGGCTAGAAAGATCATGATAGATTCTGTGATGGATCACCTAGTACCAATCATCTCCAAGATGAAGACAGTTAAAGAAATGTTTGATACTCTAAAAGGATTGTATGAGATCAACAATACCAGTAGAGCCCTTGCTTTGAGACAACAGCTTCATCATGTAAAAATGGCTAAAAAAGATTCATTCATCTCATTCTTTATGAAGATTTCTGATTTGAGAGATCAGTTGAGCACTATTGGGGATATAAATGGTATTCCCCAATTTTGGGAACCTTTTATTTAGAGCATTAGTGGGAGATCCAAGTTGCCCAAGTTTGATCATCTTCGAGCTAACTATATTCAAGAAGGAACCAGATTGGCAACAAGAGGAATTGGGCAAAACTCTCATGATGTAGAAAATCAAGTTCTTGTTGCACATACTTCTAGAGAAAGAGGCAAAGGAAGAAAGAGGAATAGAGGCAGAAAATCAGATTCTGTTCCAAAATCGAAAAAGAAGGATCTCTCTCATATTCAGTGTTATAGGTGCGACAAGTATGGACACTATGCCCGAGATTGCAAATTAAAGTCAACGCAACATGTTTCTACTGCAGAAATTGACATAGAGACATCTCAAAAGGAGCCAAGTTCTAAAGTCGATTAAGAAGGTTTCCTATTCATCTCCGCTCTTTCAAGTAATATACAATCTGACAATGATACTTGGTTGATAGATAGTGGTGCTTCACGTCACATCACATGCTATAGAGAGCATCTTACAGACTTAGTAGAGAAAGAGTCTAACTTACAAGTGATAATTGGAGATGATGCTAGCTATGCTGTAAAGGGAGATGGGGCCACTTCCTTCTAACTAGATTCAGGTATTCCTCTTCATTTGAGTGATGTATTGTTTGTCCTTGGGATCAAAAGGAGCCTTGTCTCCATTTCAGCCTTGGAGGACAAAGGGTACAAGGTTGCCTTCTCTAAAGGAAATGTTCTTGCATGGTCGAAGAACTCCAACTTAAATTCAACTCGTGTGATTGGCATTCGTCAGGAGAACCTATACAGATTGTCATTGCGATTAGTTACTTCGAAGAGGAGGAAATGACATTTAGAGGGAGTCTGACAAACCAACAGAGGCTATCTTAGACGAGGAGGTCAGGAGGTTGATGTGGGTACTTGGAGCTCCAGAGGGAGTCACAACATCATGAAGATTTCTTGTAGTGTATATTTCTCTGAGATGGAGAAATATGAGGTGAAAGCCCTTGTAGTGTATATTTCTCTAAGATGGAGAAATATGAGGTGAAAGCCCTTGTAGTGTATATTTCTCTGAGATGGAGAAACATGAGGTGAAAGCCCTTGTACATCTTTGAGATTGAGATGTGTTTTTCCACTAATGGGTGTAGCCATTGTGGACGTCATGTTGAGAGACTCCATGACAAGCCCTTGTACATCTTTGAGACTGAGATGTGTTTTTCAACAAATGGGTGTAGCCACTGTGGACGTTATGTTGAGAGACTTCATGACGAGGCCTTGTACATCTTTGAGACTGAGATGTGTTTTTCCACAAATGGGTGTAGCCATTGTGGACGTCATGTTGAGAGACTCCATGGCGAACCCTTGTCCATCTCTGAGACTGAGATGTGTTTTTTTTTCACAAATGGGTGTAGCCATTGTGGGCGTCATGTTGAGAGACTCCATGACGAGGATATTTGAAAATACCTCCCTAGCTAAGAGGGAGTGTTAGTGTTTTGTAGCTTCGGGAGATGTTTTCTCTTAAATAAAATTAATTTAAGGCAGGTCGGCCTTCACATTATAAACAAAATTTGTATTTTTCTAGGTCGGCCCTAGAAAGGTGATTGCCTAGCTTGCTATTTAAAGGGGATAGAGTCCTCTCATTTTATCATCAAATCATTCCATTCCAATTCGCATTATTCAGCAGCAGATTCTCCTTCTAAGCAGCAGATTCAGTTCAAGAAGAAGTATCATAATTTTGTGCATTCAAGATTCGCTTCAAGGAGAAGTGACATTACTTATTGTATGAGACTCAACCTATTCTAGGGCCTGATTTTGTATGCAATTTCTGCACTTATTATTCTGATTTATAAGAGAATATTTTGCTGGGTTTTTCTCCCTCGAGTAGGAGGGTTTTTCCAGGGTAAAATACTGTGTTCATTGTTCTATGTGTTGTATTTTCTGCTTATTTGCATTTCTGAGCTGGAAACTAACAGAAAGATGGCTTCATGAAGGTCCTTGGGAAAATGTATATTGAGGAGTCTGGAAAACTTAGGGCATGGTGGCTAGCCTTTGTGAGCTATGTGGCCCAACATTAGTAGACCAAAGACGAGTATGGATAAAACTACATTAGCTCAAATTGACCCCATTGGATGGTGGTCATGGCATGGCAAGGATGCACCAGAGTTGAGGATCCTTTTCACTCGTCTCCTTTTACAGGTTGCTAGTTCCTTTGTTATAGAGAGGAATTGGTCTAAATATAGCTTCATCCATTTAGTCAAGAGGAATAGACTTACCTCTAGACGATCGAAGAAGCTAGTGGTTGTGCATAGTGCCTTGCGGCTTCAAGATTGACAATCGTCAAACTCCAATTGCACATTGGAATGTTGCTTGGGGTTCCATTGGATCAGGATGAGATAGCCTCTCATAGTGGCAGTGACTCAGACTCTGATTTTGATGCAATATTAGGGGATGCTAATTAGGGACAATTGCATATTTGATATTTCTATTTTTGTCATTTTGATTTTCTAGTTGAAACTTGTAGCCTTTGGGCATTTTGATGTAATTTTTATATAATATATATGTGCATGCCACATTTTCAATGAATGCAATTAAATTTCTTAAAACTTCATTTGTTTGTTGCTTTCTATGAAATGAAAATATCAATTGAACTCTAATATTATGTGTTAAGGTTCTATGATGTATATGATTGCTTTATCAAATGAATATTTGAAATTTTCTATATTTTTAAATTTTCCCTATTTTTTAATAGTCGTCCCCTAAAAATTGCCGTCCCTCCCGTCCCCATTCCCGATACGGGTCCCCCTGTCCCCTATCGTCCTCGTCCTAGAAACTTGGGGTAACATAGGTGTTTTATGCTCTATTCTTGTTTATACATACTTCCATCCATTGTTAACTAAACTTAACAACACTAAACTATCAAGTCCCCTCTTGGAATGGACGATATTTTTACGATTTTTCCTGTTTGACATATGTGAACATTTTGTCAAACTAATAGCATGTTGACTGAACTGAATACTTTTCAATGATTTTGGTGTATGCAAATCTCATATATTTAACTCAATAAATGGAGAATATCATATATTGCATTGTTTCAGATTGGAAGACCATTCATCACATTCAAATGAAGCATAGAATCAACATCTATATTTCTCAACAATAATTGATAGCAACAGTAGACATATTCAGATACAGATTACAGACATAACATTCAAATCAGTACATTTTTCTGACTTGTAAATAAGTCATACACAGGTCGACTCACTGGAGTTGTGATACCAAGCTGAAGGTGATGTTTAGTCCTTTTCATAGCAGCAAACTTAACCCACACAGCTCCTTTCTACAACGCTCTGTTATGAGATGGCTCTTTATGGATAGCCACAACTGGCTTGGAAATGTCACATCTAGCAGATAAGAATCATAGCAGAAATAAATGAATGTCCATTAATGTGGCTGTTTTCCCTCTTCAAAGAATCACGCTCAGCAGGTCTGCAACACCTAGCAAAGACAAATTGCCCCTCCTCAACAACTCACGCCTTCATAGCCAGCTCCACACGTCACCCCCAATGCATTTAACACTCAGAATTCCTACGCCCCCTTTTGTTAGAGTCTGAAAGAATAAATAAAGGCAATGGCTAGCTTTAAGAAGAGTAGCGATGGAAAAATGAAGTTTCCACGACCTCATCTAGAGCACATGACCTAGTCCTAAAGCCCACGACTCCTTATGCCAATGATAGACCTTCTTTAGATGGAAAATGTTAACCACGCAAGGGTCTAGAAGTCTGCAAATGTCAGATGCCTACTCCAAACTATTAGCCAATACATGTCCATCAACCATGACTTCGCCCATAAGCAAAATCGACCTACTTATATAATATCTCGAATGCAGGTGATATTTTGTTACTCCACAAATTTGTCTCCGCAGGAGACTCACAAACTTGGAACCACTGTGTTATCATGCAAGTGTGAATCTTGAATGAATCCGCCTAAATCCAGCTAGGGTGGAATATTTCACCACCAAAACTAGATACCCGTAGGAATTCACACCTAGGGTTTCAGACTTTGAAGAGCTCCACGAAAGACCAAATAAAAATAATAATCCAGCATAATGCACAAATGCGCTCTTCCATCCTTTCTATAACTCCTTTTCATTTTCCCGCCAAAAACATATCAACACTTTATTATAAAGTGACTTTATTAAAATGTCTTTAAAATATTACCTTAACGTCACTTTATAATGCCTCATTAATTTAATTATTTAATATTACCTTATGAATGCACTTTTTATGCTTAAATTAATTAATTAAATTAATGTCTATTTTGGCGAGCCGGAAAACAGGGACATTACATTAACTTCATACATAAGGACTGTTTTTTCTATAATTCTGCACATGGAACAACTTTATCAGTCAATTTACATTTAGTTTGAATAGGATCTGTTTAGTGAATTATGTAATAAAATATCCACGCTAATTACAGATCAACCCACTTTTCGAAATAACAAATGAGGGGCTGATATTTTCTTTGCACTAAACTTCTAGGATTTACAATTTTAGTTTTGTTCCTAATCCTTCAGTTGCTATGTGTAATCCAATAAAAGAGTTGACTTCTAGGAACTCCTCTATTAAAATTTCTTCATTGCATAATATTAATTACATGAAATAGCATGAAGTATTTCAAGCTTTAATATAATGTAAAAACTCATAAATGTAACTCCACCTTGTGTTGAAACCTTACCACTCAGGCAGCTGGAAAAATGTCTCGAAGAACATCCTTGTCCCATCAATATTTAATTGCAAAATTAATTCAAGTCCAAACAGAAAGAATGCCCGTTGACGCTTTCGTTCTTGAGGCCAAAGAGTTTCCCATGCTGTAACAACCAACAAAAAAATAGTTTACATGATGAAGTAAAAATAGAATGGGATGCATATGAACAAGTAGAAGTCTGCATTAAAGCATAAAATATAAAGTAATGGTCTACAAGTGAAAAGAAAACCTAGTAAGATGAAATGATTTCTATCAAAAACCAATTCATGAGAAAGCCAAAAACAAAAGAGGTGTAATTTAATTTCACACTTGTGAATAAAATTTCAGCAGCCGGGTGCATCTTTTATTCATCCTTCCCTTTTTCTCCCAAGATGCTGACAAAATACTAGAAATGGCACTTGAATGCTTCCTTTAGTCCAGGAAAGGTGGGGTTTAAAGAATGGCCTTGTTGGTGTGGGACATTGGCACACTTTGAAGGGATGCAAGAGCAAATGTTGCAAGGAAATGAATGGTAAGGTTTGTGATTGGTGATGCTCAATGACAAATTTTAGTACAGAGTTTAAATGTTCACAGAATTCAAGTTAGAGCTTCTTTCAGATTTGTGATGTCTGTCATTGATAAGGCCAACGGGTAACTATCTATCTCAATTGCAACAATGGGGGACCATGTGATGTGCTAAGACCAATATGGACTTTAGATATCCAGCATGGACAGCTTGTCCTCCTACCTTTGTTTGCTGACAAGATATTTGCAGAAAGGTGCTTTTCGTTCAGATATCTTTGAGCTGCATTAAAAGAACAATTGCCATGATTTAAATCAAGCACAAAAATTAAACAGGAGGCAAAACGGCCTTAAAGTTATCTGCAAAGTGATCCCCAAAAGCTGTCTTCCAAATCACCACTTCAAGGATCATACCCTTATCAAAATAACTATATGACAAAAGACATATATAATTTAATAAGCCACACCATTGCTATTTCTTCACAGTTGAACAGGCAGTAAGGGTGAATGATCCTAAAACATGATGAGAAAAGAACTGCCAAAACATTTCCAAATCAGGGGATTCTTTCAAATACAAATTCTTAGGGTAGCAAATTCTTCACCAAGGTTCAGCAGTTAAAATAAAGACTGCACAAGGCTAGAATAGCAAATTCATTATGCAATCTATGTAGGAGAGAAGAACTAGTTGGTCATGTCTTCTACAGGTGAGCTTTTGTCAATCCTTTTTGGGCATGATTATAGGATGAGTATAAGTATTTCTTCCTTAATTGACAATTACCTCTCTTTAGTGACTCTTAAATGAGCAATGATTGTTGAAAAATACTTTGGAAGACAATTTGGTCGTCTGTAATTTGCTTGTTGTGGAAGACAAGATGTAAGGCTACATTTCCATAGTGTGGTTCTTCGCTCAGCTTAAGAAGAATTAGACCATGATTCTGAAAGTTGATATTGCTTGCTTTTGTGAGGATATATAGTCTCTGACAATGCAGGTTCATATGTATCTTTTGTATCTTTACAGGAGACTTCAAAAATTATATGTAGTCCTATTGTTAAGTTGATATAATTATCATGTTCCTTTGATGTAATATAAGAATCTAATCTCTAAAATAAAAAATACATGCATAATATTTTGGAAAGCACTTTATGATTGAGTGACAATGCTAATATTGCTTCACTGTTGAACAAGAATGGAGGTGAATGATCCTAAACTGTGATGGCAAAAGCACTACTAAACAATTTGGAAATCAAGGGCTTCTTTAACATGAAAAGTATAATGGTAAAAAGTTCTTCACCAAGATTTGGAAATTAAATCAAGACTATACAAGGTTGCAATAACAGTATTCACGCATCCAATGTGGAAGAGAGTTGCTGATTGGTAATGTATTCTAGGTGTGTATTTCTGGCGTACATTTTGGACATGGTTACGTTCTTGAATTTAACTATTTATGTGTTGTCTCCCTTTTGGTAAGGCCTCTCTTTAGGGACTCTTCTAAGTTCAATGATATTTTTAAAGCACTTTGCTAGACAACTCAGTTTTTTTTTCCATTGGTCTCCTAAGGAAGAAGAGACTTTTCAAGCAGATCTTGGCTATACTTGTGAAAGCTAAGCTTGTTTGTTTGTGTAATGATCGATGTTGGCTTTCTAAATTTTATAAAATGAGACTTTCCATGCAATCCTCTTGTCAAGCTGATGTAAGTTTCATATTTCTCTGATGTAATATAAAGTACATTCATTAAAAACACTCACATATGCAAAACGGATTGGTATTTTCTCACAGTTCAATCTTCACATGAAATACAAGATTATGGGTTTTTTAAATCTTGCAAGTCTCAAATTTTCTTATGCATGATTTTACTCTTTTAATTTAGTCATTTAGTATTGGAAATAAGAAAACGGATAAAAGGAGAATATATATCCTTTGAGACAAAACATTCAAGAAAAATGTGCAAATACTACCATTCATTGACTCAATCGAGAAGGCATTTCCCACATCATCTCCATGGACAGCATCCACAAGAGGTTAATCCAAATCTTGTAGTATTCGAAAGAATGTTTTTCTTAATTTTACATCTAATGTTTTTCTTAATTTTACATCTTTAACAAATGCAAATATCAATATGTTCTAGCCAAATTAATCAAATACAAATGACACAAAGTATACATTAAGGTAAAGGCTGAATTAATCAATACAAATGGCACAAAGTACACGTTAAGGTAAAGTCTCTAAGAATATTGACAGATAAATGAGTAGAGGTTAGAAAGACTTTCTAAGTGGACATACTATGAAGACAATGTATATAAGATAATAAGATCATAGTTGTAAAACTTGTTAGGAACTTGAAAAACTTGCAAGCTAAAAAAGTTCAATGATTAATTTTAGTGTTTTAATTTGCACCTTTTAGTGCGACAAAAAACAGAACTGATGTGCATTAGAATTGTTCTTCGAATTAAAATGGGAAGCTCTCTGTAAAATAAAAACTAACTTAAAACTGGTCAATATGTACTTGCAATTTACAATCTTTACAATAATTTTTGGGGTGGTACATTCATTCTATATAAAATGTAAATGTATGCCTTTTTAGTTTTGCCTTGGATAGAAGGCTAAAACACTCTTTCAACACTAACCAAGCAAGGAAAGTACACATAGATTGGATAAGCTAAAACACATAAACATAGAAACTGTTATAAATTAAATGCAAGACTCGTTACAAAGCCATGATCTTCACCTTTGACCTAACATGCAATACAAAGCTTTCAAATTTGCTAAAGCAATTTAACTCTCTGCACATTTAATGAGACATCTCTATAAACATTTATTAGCAAGATAGGCATAATAAATGTCATTGAGTGAATAACAAATTCTAAACAACATTAACATTAATTCTTAATGAATAGTAGCTCCAACCATGCAAGCATAAGAATTACTATTGATGAAAGTAAGTGAAAAAAAGACACCTATCTATACTATTTAAAAAACTACATGAAAATAAATGAAATAAATTGAGTGGACTTCAACTCTAGCTACAACTACTTACATGACGTGCAATTTTTATTACAAATTATCTCATCCTCTAATTCTAATCCTATAACATGTGACTACCAATTGAATTGACGATTAAAATCATTACAATTTATCTTTCAAATGCTCACATCTCTCATGTGATGAGATAGATAATCCAACAATAGCTGACTTCAAGCTATAAATACAAGATGCTAAAAGTAACGGAAAACTAAAAATAGTGTGGGCTTTGGTCAAATATTACAAACTCAGAATATAATTTTCTTTACAAAAATGGTGATGAACAAGCTAAAAACAGCTCTTTTCTTAAAGGTGACCTTGGGTGATGAAACTAACAAATCTGACCATGGTGAAATCCCCTAAAAAATTCCTTGAAGACACTCCAAAACTCTTAACATTTCTTGAGCTTTGAATCTGAAAATCTTTTATTCTGTTGAATTCACTGCACCAAACCTTTTGATGAAGCTCTCACCCACACTTCAAGAACTTGTTGAACTTGATCTACTTATGAGTATTTGAGGATAAGAATTCTACTTGAAACATACTTGTGTGCTCTTACAGGCATACTTTGAACCAGGCAAAGATGCTATGGAGTATTTACCATTATCCCAAGAACTTCAAATGGAATAACATGCTCAGATGTTTCTCCAAGCATTTCATTTTGAATCTTTCTACAGCCCCAAAATAATTTGAACTCTATTTTGTTCAATTCAAGTGTTATTTTGTTTTCAAAAGACGCAACAATAACACAGATATAGCATGATTGGACATGATTAAATTCCCATCATAGTCATCCCATATAATGATTCCCTCTAATATATGAGTTCTTTTGTCATGCAAGAAGTCCTACAAATCTAATATATGAGTTCTTTTATCATTTGTTCCTCCAGTTATTGTTGTTTAAGTACAAACTAATGTAGATTTAGAAGCTCCACGAACAAATAGGAGTTGGAACAAATCTATTTTATTGGCTGATGGTTTGTACCACTAAGCATTAAGACAATACTATTGGAATTGACCCAACCTCTGTAGCCAAAATATAGTTCTATGATTTTTTTTCAATCTTTCAAGTAACTCTTGCACAAATGAAGTGCTTCTTTCCACAATTCAATTCTTTTTTTATTGCCACTTTGAATGTTCATAAAACTCAAAAAAAAAAAGTTTATAGCAGATTTGCTGACTGGGCATTCAACTTTTTGCTAATGTCATTCGTTCTCTTCCCATCAATGTCCTTTCCCCATGGCACAATTTTCAGCATTTTTTCCGTGCCCTTTGCACAGGCGTGCATGTCTGTCTCAAGGGCACCTGTGCACTAAACTTGTTTTTTCTTTCCTAAAAAAAGGTCTTTGTATTTTCACACACCTGCTCAAAACATTTTGTTTTCTTCCATTGCCAAGACATATTGTTGAGTATGCATTTGAAAAAGAGCAACCTCTTCATAAAGGCATCTTTACTAAAAATAGGTGTGATATTTTTTCTAAATTGTCTACTGTCACTTTTCAGATGTTGACTAAGGTTGTGGTCCCATGGAGGGGGCCTTCCTAAAATATCTCAATGGGTGTTGCTGAATTTTTTTATGTTTTTCCTTCCATTGCCAAGATATGATTGTTGAGTATGCATTTGAAAGAGAGCAACCTCTTCATAAAAGTGTCTTTACTAAAAATAGGTGTGATTTTTTCTGAATTGTCTACCATTGCTTTTCAAATGCTAAGGCTGCAGTCCCATGGAGGGGGGCTTCCTAAAATATCCCAACAGGTGTTGCTAAAGATTTTTAGGAGCTTTTATAAGAATGGGGTCACATGGATTTTTAATAATGCACAAGCTTAAAACTTTAAGCTCCAAAATTTTAGAAAGCCGTTGGTCTCATGATTATTTTTTAGCAACAAGGAATGCTAAATCTACAAATATATAGCTAAATCTTAAAAATTATTGGCAAGAATTTAAGAATTATAGATCAATGACGTGCGGCAACAAAATTTTAGGAAGCAGGTGAAAAACTTTCAGCCCCACCCCAAAGGCACCTGCTTAAATTTAAAATCTAAAAAGTAGTGGCTCATATTTTCTTGCACAAGATTCTATTTTATCCTGTAGCATAATTTTCTTCTCATGGGACCTCCTACTCCACAAAAATAGTTCCTGTAGCGGCTCCATGAAACCCCTTCGTAAGCTTCTAAACAGGCCACAGCTTAACAAGATAGCTTTTTCTTGACAACAATTTTGTTTGTTTTCTAAACTCCTTGTTGGTTTTTCCATACCAAACTCTAATGCCTGGACGTTGATTGATCTTCTAAACTAGTACATGCTTTTTATCTCATGCTTTGGCCTTTTTTGCAAACCACCACTGATTTAGCAATTGACCCTATTTTGTCTAGTCACCTCTCCTTTTTACCTAGCTGTGAATTTTCTTGTTAGCTCACTCTTCTTTTAATTGACTTTGTCGTTGCTTCTCCTAAAAAAAAACAAGTCTTTCATAAAATGTGGCCGCCACTTTTTCATCAACATTTTTTATTTTTTAACTTCTAGGATTCTCAATTATCAATTTTAATTACTAATCAACAATAATTTTAACAAGAATGATTTTAATTTTAAAATATTGCTTAATAATTAAAAATTATTGATAATTAAAATAGATATTTAAAATTTAAATTGACAAACAATCTATTTCGATTTGACAATTTGATTTTTGGATTTTGACACGACAACTAACCAACTCAATCGAAAAGGACTATTTCTAACTTCAACCTTGGCATACAAATAGATATTTAAAATTTAAATTGACAAACAATCTATTTCGATTTGACAATTTGATTTTTGGATTTTGACACGACAACTAACCAACTCAATCGAAAAGGACTATTTCTAACTTCAACCTTGGCATACAAATAGTTCATAAACTGATGAAGTAAAACAAGAACATCATGTAACATGATCAAGTTTTGGATTGGGTACAACAAGTAACTCCCCTTGTTGAGTTTTTAGTGGGTACTCATTGAATTTTTGGCAAGTGCTCAATTAACAAGCTCTTTTTGCAAAAAAGTATTGATTTTGTGTTATCATTTTATTATTTTCCTAAGTGAATTTGAAAGATTTTTCAACAATTTTCTGAGTTATGTATTCTCTAAATTCAGTTTTTATGCTTTAACAAAATTTTACATATTATCTAAATTTAATTTATGAATTCATATATTTTTAATTTGCAGGAGTCAAAATTTTAGGCTGCTAAGCTTTCATGGAGTTTGATTTTCCAAATTATTGATCAAGTAGACAATGTATAATAGAAAAAAAAAATGTTTGTTAGGCCAAGGGCTATACAAAGCAAGAAGGTAAAAGATGATTATGTTAGAAGCTGCAAGTAAGGCAATATGGATGCCAACAATGTGCTGCACCTATACAAAACTTTTTTATTTGTGTCAAGTTTCAAGTTAAACTCGGTTCTTTTCCTAATTGCTAATTATGTTGCAAAACTTGTTAGTCTGCTTTGCCTTGTCATCTTTCATCCTTTGTGAATTTCTGTAAGATGTAGAATTAAGGGTTCCGAATCATCCATCATAGTGGAAAGAAAAGGTTGATGTTGGAGAACCTTCCAAGTATAATCTAGAGTGCGAATCTGATGAAAGGAATGAACTTTCAAGGGAAATTTGACATCTGGGTCAGCAAAGTTCTAAAGTGCAGAGTTCAATGGAATACCTAAATGGGATTCATTATTGTCTAAGTCCATTCACTAAGGGTATACTCAGAAAAGAGCAATCCCATTTAAGTTTCAAAGTGAAAAAATTTGTATACAGGAAGGCACATAACCCAAGAATGCACATCTCTGTCATCTCATAAGAAGATTCAAAATATGATCACAATGACTTTGAAAAATAACCTGCGCAAGGTCCTATGGCAGGTATAGGCACACACTATGAGAAATAAAATGAGTTTTGAAGAGCAGCCTGTGTTGAGGTGTGCATTATTGCACGAAATTTTGATTCAAAAAAGTCTATGAAGAGTGGGCCACCCTTGGGTCAAAAGAATGTAACTCTCAAAGAAAAATGTTGCTGTTAATATTAATAAAGAGTGGAAGCCATCAAAACCCGCACCCATAAAGCAAGATAGAGGACGGTGCAAAATAGCATTCTCAGGTGTGCACCTAGGGTGCAAGCACGGATCTCATCAAAGACAAAACTGGTTTCATATTTCAAACTTGAAGTTCTATTTAGAGGCGTGCACGCCAAGACCAAGTGTGCACTTTATGAAGGATTAATTCAAATTTCAAAAGCATAGTGATCAAATGCATGTGGCAAGTCCAAGTGCGCATTTTGCAAAGGGGATTAGAAAGCAGTCAAGGCCTTTATTCAAATGCATATTTGGTATAACAAGGTACACACCGTGGTATAGGATTTGTATTCAAATTCAAAAGGGTAAAAAATATGTGTATAGGCACAACCTTGCAGAAGAGACATTTTCCTTATAGTAGGGATTTTTTATTTTCCAAAAGAGGACTTTCAGAATTTTCTAGCATAAGCAAGCATGTGTGTACGTAGGAATACAAGGACACATGTTAATGCATCAGTCCATGTTTACAAGATGTCACATCCCGATTGTATAGATACTAGATATTAGTACTGCATAGAGAATAAATGATTGTAAAAGAGAATTTTGTGAATGAATAAAATATGTTGCACCTTGTTATCAATATGAGTGTTTTCACATTTAATGATTGTTTCATTTTATGTTGCTTCAATTGATGTTACTCATGGTGAAATACAACATAAGGAGGTTAATGAATCGTGTTGATTTAACTTGTGATGTTTATATAAACTGCGAATGTTATGAACATGTGACTGACGTGAGTTTATGTTAGTGGATGCAGGTATGTGAACCATTCCTCCAGGCGGAGGGGAAACATCACTCGGGAGAGGAGCTTGGTCATTTAATTAGTAATGTGAACTATTTGAGCATACACACACGTCATTGTAGTTTGGGTGAACCGAGTCAGTTATGTTGGGTCTAGACAAGTCATCCGTAGCTCGTACATTGGCATTAGGAGTCTTGTTTACTTCTTTACGCTTTTGTGAGTGATGTTTATCTGTATTACTGTCTTGTTGTATTATGATCATTATGATGGTAACGTGAATGGATATAAGTGAATAGGTTGAGTGGGTATATAAACATATATATAGTATATACACGTATCCATATGTATATACATATCGATACAAGCATATGATCAGCAGATGGATATGCTCATACGGATGTATCGATATGGTATACCTACACATACATGTACACTGAGGTATATACAAGTATATACATGTATATATATACACACTACCTATTATTTGTGGATATTAATAATATTATATTATTATTGCCTGACAATTTACATATATATGTACATATCGGATGCGTTGACTGGCTTACGATATAGCTACAGAATGATATATATATAATATATAATATGTATAAAGTTTGAAATTATAAATCTCATTATTGGAAATTAAATTATTTTCCACTTTGAGTTTATATTGAACTCTAACTATGGAAATCGAATGAATTACCATCCAGCCGTGTATTGGTTATTACTATGGGAATCGGGCTAATTTGTTTAGCCGACTTTAATCACCAAATATGAATTGAAACTTTATGGCTTTGGAAATATTACACGCCAACATTTGAATGAGGAAATATTTCATCGAACTATTGTTTGGAACTTTAGAAACAAAATGAAATTTGAGTGCTGGAATAAAACACACGTGTATGCACGGGTCTGAGACTGAGTCGCTGGGAATACAACACAGCTTGAACAATGTCGATTAAGCCTGGAATGTAGGCTATGTGGATTACAAACAACAATGGACTTTTTCTCTGAGATCATTTACCCGCCAGATTTCATGATTCACACCATATTTGGGGAGACGCCTGTAGGTGTCGATTCTTCTTATTTCACCATGTGCAAAGTTGAATTGTTCTTTAACTTGCTGTCAAAGTATGGAGGTCGACTCACCTTTGGGAAGCTGAATAGGGAGTTAGAAACCCGCCACATTTCAAGTTGAAACATTCAAAACACAGTTCTGTCAAATTACATGCCTGTAGAAGAGGAAATTCGATGGGCTGGGGCTTTATAAATAGCTGCCTAGTTCATCTTTCTATACTTACTAATTTACTTGACTTCTGAAGAACTTATCTTGTGAAACTTATTTTCTGAGAAGCATAAACATTTTTGAGAGTTGAGAATAGAGGAATTACCAGTCCACCATAATTGAATTATCTGAGCTTTATATCTCTATTCATCTGTGACCATTAACAGACTGAATATTCATTCTTAGAGGAGTATAATTTTGAGTGAAGAAGATAGCAACTTGTGATTTTATTCTGAGTGGGAAAGGCAGTGGCTTGTGAGGAATTTACCAATAGATTGATTGAGTTGAGGTGCTGTGAAGATAGACTGAGACTTCATCATTTGGAGGAAAACTAAATATCAGGCATGGGATATTCTTCTACTATCAATTTTGTTCTTGAAAATTAAAATATTATGGTCCTTTGTGTTTACTATTTGTGCATAGGTAGGAAGTCATTTCATAAACTTTTTTTCTATTTTGTAAAGAAAATGAGTTGTTATATGTATGAATTGCATACCTGATTGTACTTAGGAAGTGAATTGTACGAAGGTTAAAGATGCATATTTGTGTGAATTGCATAACCGTATGATCTCCATATAAGGATAAAATGTTGGTATTACTTACTATTTATTAGGATCGAAATGAAGGCAAGGGTCAAGTAAGATTTATCAGCTTAAGTTATTAGGTTAGCTTAGATAAGCTTGAGTTACTCCTAGGATAAAGATTTCTTGAATAGGAGGGATTGTGTGAGTTGCTTGTTGACTTTTTCATTTCTAGTTGATAGTATGTTGTAGGTTAGTCTGGGATGATTGTTTATCCAAGGGAGGACAAAACCTATGCATAGTGTAAGATAGGCCTAAGTCAAATCGACCCTGAGTAGCGTATGTGATAGATGACTCTCTCAGTCGTTTATTGAACTAGAACACTTTGGCCAAAGTAGTGTAATGTACCTACATCCTTTTAGATTGGGCGATGATTACACTGTCAATTCACAGTGATCTCGTATTACATTCTAGATCGAGGGATGCCGTTTTGCACAGGATCTAGATATGTAGGACACACCACTATGCTCAGTTGGTTAATAGTATCGGTTACTTTACCAATCTCTTTGTTGAAGGGAGGCCCATCTATTGAATAATAGATGTGCGGGGGACCGCATTATAAGTCCGTGGTTGGTGGAAAAGCTCCCGAGTGATGTTTCTCCTCCACAGCAGGCTATTGATGAACAAAGATTTGAAAGGCGGAATTCCTAGACCTTTCTTACTACTATTTGTTCAAAAGCTCATTGAGCTATGTTTTGTACTTGTATGTATTCTTACTCTGATGTTACTTGAAAAGGAAAAGTTATTTATTGCAATGAAAGGCAATGAATTGTATTATGCTGAAATGATTTCAATTAAAAGAAAAGAATTTTTTTGTTACAATGGCTATTTACTCGTTATCTATATTTATTTGATGTAAAATTAAGAAATTTTTATTTCACGCAAGGGTTAGTACGTTACACAAGAATTCACTTGAGATAAACCATCTTATTAAAGAGGAAGATGGTTTTCAAAACTAAATTTAAACTTTCATACACAGGTGTGTGTGGCTACTATTGGGGCATGCTTGACTAAAGAGTTGTTTTCAAACTTACAACAATACTATTATAAGTGCATGCCTATGGGGTTGGTGCATGCTTCAACAATGGAAGACCAAATGAAAAAGGTTTGAAATCACATTTCTTGATAGCAAATGGTTGAAACTAAGGAGCTTGTTCTTAAAGGTGCATCTATCCAAAATGAGGTTGACTGAAGGACATCTTTGGCTAAGGGAAGATTTATTAGTACCATTCATATAAGTCAACTTAAGTTAAGGAAAAGAAAGACACTTTATTTAAAGATGTAACACCTAAAGTTGAGAAAATCAATATACCGATATTTATAGAAGAGAAGTTAACACCAAGTTTATGAAGTTGTTTATGAATAAGCTCTACTCCTTGTTTCTGCACACCACCCCAGACAACAGCAGTAAAACAACAACATCGTTTGTTTTGGTAGCAATTTTCAAATAGTTTTAGCAATATTATTAGCAGATGGTAGATTTCTCCTCCCAGATATTTCTTTCTTCTATCATATATTCAGCCTTTTCAAGAGGAAACAGCAGTTTTTACATCAGCAGGGGGTTGATTTGCGAAAGAATAGTCATTACAGCAGTTATACCATTCATATCATCCTCAAATTCTTTCATTTTTCTTTCAAATATCTACAAATTCGAGTCAAATCAGCCTAAGGATCATTTGAAAGTTTGTTCCACCCGGGGAACCCTATGATTCCCTCCCACCCGGATATAGTAGAGGCCCACCCAGGGTGGTTGGGAGGACATAGTTGATGAACCCTACCTCCTTGAAATCCGGTCAAGAGAAGCGACCTACAACAATAGTTGACTCCACCCCTACCTTCAGATAAGAGGAGAATAGCCTTTCTTCTGCTCCCGCCCGACCAATACCAAGAAAGCATTCAAACATGTTGCTTTTGGTAGTGAATCCTCTAGTTCAGGCCTTTCCGGGCTGCAGATGTCCCCTAATAACCAAAAGATGAAAGAGTAGTTGTTCGACCCGATCCCTTGAAAGTGGGGAAAGAAAGATAAATCTTTGAAGACTAAAGAATTCCTCAGTTCTCAAATGAACCTACCTCGAATCCCCTACTGACCAAAGAACGGGATATGAATCCCCATCTAGTTGAGTTGAACCTGTCCTTAGCAGCCCGGTGGTGCCTGTCGATCTACCTGTTGCTATTGACTCATTCACTAACCTCCCTTTCCAAGATGCTTGGATTCGTTAGCCTCAACCCTTGGAACCAAGGCAGAAGGAAGCAATTGTGGAATCAATCTACGAACACTTGACCTACCGAGTGGGTGGGAATAGGAATCATTAAAGAAAGTCCCTCAATTCATGACCTACCCTACTCTTCTTGTGTGGTTCTCAAGTGCCTAACCTTACCAGCCCCACTATTAGAAGAATTTCATGCCCCAACAAACCATTGATAATGCCTCATGTTTGAATTGTTGCTTTCGCCTTGAATCTCGATCTTCTATAGTTAATCGATGCTTTGCTTGACCCTCCTCAGTAGTTGAATAATTTGTACCTTTCGAAGAAAGAAAAGATGGTAAGAGTATTAAATGATGTTGGAAGATTGTTGTTGTGTGGGATTAAGAATAACCTTCTGACCTGTCTAACCTCTAAGCAGATGAGAACTTGGCTAAAGGAAAAGATGCATTTCATAACCAACTTATCAACAGATATAGATATAGGGCCCCATTTTCTTTTGACTGTTGAATTCAATCGGGTGCATCTTCAACAAATATTTCATAACCTCGAGCCAAATCAATCAAAGGAGGGACTATAGTGGAACACCCACCTCTGGAACTTTAGTTACTCAATTGCGAACTAATCTACAATTGCCCCTCAGGGAACTATCTCAATGGTCCCTTAGAATAGTAGGGCTCGGGGGTTCTAGGCAAACCCCCAGATAGCCAATCTATATCCGAGTTTGAGGGAATCATAGGGTCAAACCCACCCACAACAACGACGGCATCTACCTCCACTACTAGAACCAGAACCCGGCTAGTACTATAGTTCCCCCCACAACTAAAATTCCCTCCCACCCAATTTGCCGTTGTGGGGGGGATTATAGTAGTTTCCGAAGGGGTTCGACACCATTTATCTGGAGGGGCTCTACCCTATTGAATCATAGTTATACCTCCCACCCACCTTGGAATAGGGAAGGAGAAAGTAGCTAAGATCAGGGGGAGAGCCCTCGAAGCTATAATGTCCTTAGCAATTTCTGACCTTGTTTTCACTTTTTCAAGCCTTGGACATTTCTTTAAACAATTGTCCTAAATGCTGTTTAGGTCTAATATAATTTTTTGTTTGTGTTGTCTCCTTGAATATGAGTTTGGAAATACAAATGAACTTGTCTAAACTGAACTAAATATTCTTCTATGCATTTAGAATGACATGCAGATTTGTTTTGGTATTTTTCAATGCAACATATGATTGAAACTATGAGCAAATGTGTAGCTACCGCTGTTTGACTTTTCGTCATGCTGTTTTCTTGTTTTTTAACGTTGCTTTTGTGTTTTTTCAGCAAGTAGTCATTTTGAAATACTTTGTATGCGAATTAAATATCATAGCATTGTTGTATAAATTTTGGAATCTGATTATCTATTGATGCTAATGGTTTATTGATTTTCTATGCTATGTACAATGAGACAGCAAACTAAGACCCCTCAAATGCAACTTATAATTTATGCAAAGAGTACAATGGTATCTCACTATGTATGACAGCATTTGGACCAGCTAATGCAAGATACAATGTAACTGAAAATATGCAAGATTACATCTATAATGTGAAACCTGGAAATCACCAAGATGAAGTGTTGTTTATGTTGGTGAGACCAAGTCGATTCCATCCAAAAATGAATTCTCTATGTCCAGACTTGCAGCGCCTATACTCCTTAACCAGCTGCGAACCTTCTCCAACCTTATGCGAATTTTATTCTTGATGCCAAGGTCAAAATCGCCCCCAGCAATATTGCACCCATCCTTGCTCAATTCTTCCCCAAATCGCTCTACAGAGCTGCGCCAACATATGAGAGTAAACCCACAATTTTGATGTTAGCTGATCACAAAAATCGAAGCTCTCTTGAATGTAGAAAATCGCCCTTCCAGCTGCAAGACGTCTCCACTACAAACTGAAATATATCTTTCTGCAATAATGTTTTCTCAACAATCAAACTAACAAATCGAGTTTTCTCAACTGAAATCAACTCCTCCAAAATCTACAAATGTTCTCCAAAATTGACTTCTCCAAAATTTGGTCTTGAGACCATTAAATTTTGGCTAAAATAAACCAGCAAAAAATATTCCTTCTCAAATGAAGTAAGGCAACAATACATCAGATGTTGCTTAGAAAATAACTTTCTTCCAATGAAGTGATATTTGCAACAATACCTCAGCTGTTGCAAAGAAATTTCTCTCAGGTGTGATTGCAACAATAAACCAGCTGTTGCAATGATGATGTGATAATAAACCAGCTATCACAATAACTCAATTAAAGCAATAATACATCAGCTATTGCACCTATAAAATCTCTCCAATGAAGCACCTGTAGAAACCCTGGATGGATTTCTCAAAAATTTCAGCTAGGGTTGATCTTTCACAACCGAAACCAATACCTTAGAGTCTTCAAACCCTCAGGCAATGTAAGCCTCAACTTTTACCATGCAGGTATGAGAAATAGAAATAATCCAAGACATGATTAAAATAGCTTGCATTCAGCTCCTTACAAAGAATTCTCATTCACCTCCAAGAAGCTTCTAGAATAAAATATTATTTTATTCACTTAAGTGACTTTATGATTTATTATTTTATTTAGTCACTTTATTAAATTAAAATAATCAATTAAGCTATATTTTTGATATATTATTAATTTTGGACAACTTAATCAATTAATTTAATTAAATTACCATACCTCCAATTCGGGGACATGACAGTCCTCCCTTCCCAAAGATTGCTTGCCCTCAAGCAATCCACAACTGCCAAACCAACTCAACTACCGCAACACCTAAAGCCCAAATGGAGAATGAACTGCACCTGTTCACCAACCACCAGGATCCCAAATGATCCTACAACATGTGCAATCCCATAACCTCTATATGCAACTAGAACCCAAGACGCTGTCAAACTCTGTCAACCAATGAAACCAATCAACCAGCAATGGAATTCCTGGATCCCAACTCTGTAAATCAACCCCATCATGCCAACTCCAAGCATTGTGTCGATACACCTCAGAGATCATACTTGGAAGTCCATCATCCTCAACATCAACTGACTTCCGCTGTGCCACTTTGATACCCCCTAGAGTCCAAAACTGAAAACCCTGCTTCTAAAACAATCTACTGGAAAGGGAAAAGTAAGAAACTTGGACTCATCACCTGAAGTCGGAAATGTATCGCACCAAAGTGAACTTGAACACCCCTTATTCAACCCACCTCTCAGTGCCATCAATGACATAGTTAAATCCTGTGTATGTGGGTTTAACTCAAACTGATGAGCACACCTCAAGATACAATCAAGGTGGAACTCCCCTGACTGTGCCAATGGAAAACCCGAATAGTCAAGTGTACTCCATCCTACATTGTCATCATCAGAAGAAGACTCGCAACTCAAAATAGGATGAGTTGGTCTTGCAACAACATCATCAAGACCCCTCCCACAAAGCATCTACAAGTGTCCTGACTCACTTTCAAGAGTGAGAAGAGTACCATCATGAATGCCATCTATTGCCTAGTGGAAAGAGGTTGGAACAATGTCCACGTCCAACGAGCAAGACCCAGAAGAAACCATCTTCTTCTGATAAAACTATCCAAGGTCAATCTCCCAAGTACCGAAGAAAAGCTTGGTGCTCAAATCTCTAATGTCGCCTGAATCTGTAGCCATGACTGATGTATTTGTATTATCATCAATCCATTCCACACTCAAAGGTCTCCTGTGGATGTGAAGAACGACAACCATAGGTGCATAGAAACATATACCAACATCTGATAAGTTGTCGGCATGAATTAGAACAGCACCCTATATCCTATGACTCAAGTCCATGATGGAGTAAAAAGTACCTCTGTTGCCCAAAGATGAGAAGAACTCATCATCACTCCATCCTCTAACTCCAAAGTGACCATCCCAATCACTCCTTTCCATACCAACAACTGCTACCCTCATAGTGTCACACAATAGAACTCCAACCAACAAGGGAGGACAACCGTCAATCAATGAAGTAGGAGATAAAACCCAAGAGGATGGTGCTGGGATACTACTGTCAATATGTCTACCTCCATACCATAGATTGAAATCAACCGGCAACTTGATCATAGACCTCTCAAGGTCACCAACGATGCATCCATCACCAACTGACTCCTCTTCCCTATCCAACACAAGAGGCACTGCACTTGTATCCTGAACACTAGGCGATCCCACATTGCTATCCTCAACATGTGCCCTGGATGCCCTAGATGATTGAGTCTCTACTATACATAATGAATCTCGAGCCAAACTCAACTCTAAGCAGAGCTCATCAACGTGACTCTTGGAATCTTGAAGAGCCAACTGAGTACTCCTCAAGGAATCACTGGTAACCATAAGCTCATGAGTAACTTATCTACTTCATCTTCTTACCTTCTCAATGCATTTGAAAAGACCTCAACGAGGTTGAGAAGGTGATCACGGTCTGAAAGAAGGTGCAAATAGTTTCTCTTCATTATTCCCATGCCTTCTTTGATCTCCTGCAAGCTATCATGAGAAGACTCTGCTTCAACTCCCTTTTGTCTTCTCTCCAGCTGAACCATCCAAAAGTGATTCTCAATTAGTTTGTGCATTTTGTTGTGGTGAGATAATGCTACCACAATCCCATCCTCATTAACCTTCAACTAGTTCCTCAAACTGTGCAGACTATGGGGTGTATAACTAGCTTCTATTCCACATGGAGAAGCTTCTAATTGTGCCTGAAATTCTTTTTCTGCAAAGTCCTGTATGCTCTCATTCTGAACTGGAATTAGGACAATGCTAATCCCATCTGTAAAATCATCATCAATGCCCTGATTAGGTGTCACTACACAAGAGGGCTCTGTTTGTTCTTTGAGTTCATCATCTCACACAATTGAATCACTGGATGATGGCTTGCCAACCTCTTGAAGAGAAGGTGGAACTTGTAAACCAAATGAGATTAATTATCATGCAGTTAGTTGCTCCTTGAATTTCTCAATCTTCTGTTCAACCAATCTTTTTGAGAGATCATAAGTTGTAGGCGAAACGTGTTGCTCTCCTCTCCAAATATCCAACAAATCAAATCACGACTGTTTACAAACATCATCATTTTCATCTAGGATCATGGACAAGATGTTGAACATATCTGTCTTCACCTTGTCTAAATGACATCTCCTGATTATTGATATGAAGCAATCGAACAATTGGAGAATGAGACCATTATAATCAAACATGAGAACACATGAATGCACTTGTGCCATCAACTCTAGAATTTTGACCCTCTTATTGAAAGTAGGGCTTTTGATGTCACCTAACCCATTGAAGCTTTCAATAATCAACTGCATGACCTCTTTCATTTTGTCATCATCATACGAAACTTTAGGAGCTATAAACCTCATAATTTCACTTACGCAAGTGACAACCACAAGTCTTATCTCCTCATCCCGATGTTGCATAAGTCCTGGCTTGACCAACAAGTGCACCAATGGAGACAAAGCTATTTCCATTGCTTTAGAAGGTGATTCACTAACCTTGCAAAGACAACTTTTTGCTTCCTCCAAAATGTTAAGGAGAGTTGCTTTAGCCTGGGGTAGCAGTTTGAACTTCTCACCTACAAATTTTAGTCTCGCTTGAAGAACTTTTGTGGCATCCTGCTCAAAACCTTTTTCCTGCCTTGTGCTCTCCTTAGGTTGCTCAACTGTATGCTGGTCACTAACTGCTGAAAATTCATTATAGAGGCTTTTAGATATTTCACTTGTAGATACATCCTGTTTCTCCTTCTTTTTGTTTTGTGATGTATACCATTTTAAATAGGCTTCCAATGTCTGCTCTGATCTTTGTTGTGAGAGCATGACTTCCTTCCACTTACTCATGATGTCTTCCACACTTGGCTGCTCACATGTCTTTGAATTCCTAGTGTACTTGCTATAATCTTTCTAATTTTCCATATACTTGATGAAGGGAAGGTTATTTCTGATCCTTTGTGGAAGTGCAAGATATTCTTGGTAAGCAACTTCTATATCATTTTTGGAAACCATGATTGACTAGCTGGCTGCCCACACTGAAATTCAACCAACTGATGTTCCCCAACAGGTTGGCAAGATCCAAGCTCTGATACCACTGTAATGTCCTTAGCAATTTCTGACCTTGTTTTCACTTTTTCAAGCCTTGGACATTTCGCCAAACAATTGTCCTGAATGCTGTTTAGGTCTGATATAATTTTCTGTTTGCGTTGTCTCCTTGAATTTGAGTTTGGAAATGCAAATGAACTTGTCTAAACTGAACTAAATATGCTTCTATGCATTTAGAATGACATGCAGATTTGTTTTGGTATTTTTCAATGCAATATACGATTGAAACTATGAGCAAATGTCTAGCTACAGCAAGATGACTTTTCGTCATACACTTATCATGCACCCTAACCATGCAATTGAGTACCTTCAGCAAGTAGACATTTTAACAAATACTTTGTATGCGAACCCAAACGTCAAAGCATTGTTGTATATATATTTTCCAATCTGATTACAAATTGACACCAATGCTTATAACTAATTTACAATCATAAGTACAATGAGACATCAAACTAAGACTCCTCAAATGCAACTTATAATTTATGAAGAGTACAATGGTATCTCACTGTCTATGACAGCGTTTGGACCAGCTAATGCAAGATACAATGTAACTGAAAATATGCAAGATTACATCTATAATGTGAAACCTGGAAATCGCCAAGATGAAGTGTTGTTTATGTTGGTGAAGCCAAGTCGATTCTGCCCAAAAATGAATTCTCTATGTCCAGACTTGCAGCGCCTATACTCCTTAACTAGTTGTGAACCTTCTCCAACCTTATTCGAATTTTATTCTTGATGCCAAGGTCAAAATTTCCCCCAACAATATTGTGCCCAGCCTTGCTCAATTCTTCCCCAAATCGCTATATAGAGCTGTGCCAATTTATGAGAGTAAACCCATAATTTTGATGCTAGCTGATCACAAAAATCGAAGCTCTCTTGAATGTAGAAAATCGCCCTCCCGGCTGCAAGACGTCTCCACTACAAACTGAAATATATCTCAAATTTTTGCAATAATATTTTATCAACAATCAAACTGACAAATCGAGTTTTCTCAACTGAAATCAACTCCTCCAAAATCTGCAAATGTTCTCCAAAATTGACTTCTCCAAAATTTGGTCTTGAGACCATTAAATTTTGGCTAAAATAAACCAACACAAAATATTCCTTCTCAGATGAAGTAATGGCAACAATACATCAGATGTTGCTCAGAAAATAACTTTCTTCCAATGAAGTGATATTTGCAACAATACCTTAGCTGCTGCAAAGAAATTTCTCCTAGGTGTGATTGCAACAATAAACCGGCTGCTACAATGTTGATGTGATAATAAACCAGCTATCACAATAATTCAGCTAGGGCAATAATACATCAGCTATTGCACCTGTAAAATCTCTCCAATGAAGCACCTGTAGAAACCCTGGATGGATTTCTCAACACCTCCAGCTAGGGTTGATCTTTCACAACCGAAACCGGTACCTTAGAGTCTTCAAACCCTTAGGAAATGCAAGCCTTAGCTTTTACCACGCAAGGATGAGAAATAGAAATAATCCAAGACATGATCAAAATAGCTTGCATTCAGCTCCTTTCAAAGAATTCTCATTCACCTCCAAGAAGCTTCTAGAATAAAATATTATTTTATTCACTTAAGTGACTTTATGATTTATTATTTTATTTAGTCACTTTATTAAATTAAATATAAAGTCATCATTTTGATATTAATTTATTGGAATAACTTTATAAATAATTAATTTAATATCTCCACTTTATTTAATTAAAATAATCAATTAAGCTATCCTTTTGATATATTATTAATTTTGGACAACTTAATCAATTAATTTAATTAAATCACCATACCTCCAATTCAGGGACATGACAAAAGCATATTGATCTTTCACTACGCACCAACCAGTAGAAGTGGCTGACTTATGGGTCAGAGGAAAAAGGAAGTCTTTCAAGAAGGAAGGACTGAGAATGCGATCAATTGCTTTTGTTTCCTCCTACCCTTGTTGTCCATTGATCAAAATGCTAGCCAATTACTAGTAGCCTATCTTTTCGATCAATTGAGTGAGGAGGTTAGGTATCAATCAACAAAAGGAAGGCAGGTGAAGGGTGGTTTCCCCATGCTCTTTGAACCTCAATGGAGGATAGCAACTACTACAAATCCTCTACTTCTGGAGACATCTGGATGAAACCTATAGTTCAATATTGTGCGTGCTTGAAAGCAGATTGATTAAGAGATGACAAAGAAATTGCTCGATCTCCAGTGGGGAAAAGAAGACTTGGGTTTCCTCTCCCTCTCAATTGACTTCCCCCCCTTATCATTCCAATCAATGAATCAATTAAAGGGGTTGAGTTGAACATGGGTTGGGTGGGAATAGAAAGAGGTTTCCCGGGTATTGGATAACCTAGCTAAGATAGTGAATCAGTCTAAGCGGGGTTCAGGTGAGAAAGAAAGATAGGATATTCCCTAGCCTTAACACATTGGATCCCCTACCTTGAGGGGAGGAATGACCTGGACCAACATATTGACCTAGCCTTCCAACCAGAATAAGGGAGATGACCCGTTGAAGAAGACTAAAGGGGTAAAAAATCTCCTATTCGACCCACCCCTGAAACTGCCTACCTTCCTCTCTAAACCCTAGCAAAGTGAAACTCACAACTGAACAAAAATTGCCATTCCTACTGCCAACTATAATCCCCACCCAACTTGAGAATTATAGTTGCCTCCCCCCACCCCTTGAACCTATCTTCTGCTCTGAATGTATTGAATATGGTCCATCACCATCACCATCACCAGCACTAGCAACACCTCTTGAAAGTTAGTGGAAACTCGCCTGCTGATGAATTCATAAGGGTCAAGGATGGATTATCTACCTCTTTCATAATTGAAACAACAACGAAACACCTACACAACATTGAAACCATGAACGTATATACAACGCATTCGATCCACTCGAAAGGAAATGGGCCCCTATCTATTATATCCGGAATGGAATGGGATGAATGGGATACTAAAGGCCCCATACAAACTCACAGTATTCTCACACCACTTCCCCACCCACGGCCATGCCTTCCCCTGAGAATCTCTGATGGTAGTTTCACCTCTTCTATGCCTGAATCAGAAGGATTTGGTATTGAATGCCCCACCTATTATTGTTAAAATGTCAACTATTTTTTTTTCTTTTTAAAGCAACTTAAATTGTGTTTTTTTGCAATCATGCAACATACCTTCTTAACAACTTAGATTGTGTTTTTCTTTTCTTTGGCAACCTTTACTTCTATAATTTATTGTTTTTGTTGTTAGTGTTTGGTAGCTTTGGGAGATATTTTCCCTTTAATAAAATGATTTCCAAGGCAGGTCGGCCTTGATGTGCAAATAATATTTTATATCTTGTATTTTCTAAGGGGACGACCTACTGAAGAGGTCGCCTATGATTGTATATAAGGGAAGTGATTACATCTCATTTGGACATCACAATCATTCATTCCATTTCTCATCCTAGCAGCAGTTCGCACTTCTTTAGCAACAGATCTGATTCTTTGCAGAAGGTTTATTATTTGCTCAAGAAGCAGCATACATTTTGTATAAGTCTTGGCCAAATTCAAAGGGCCTGATTTTGTATGCAGAATTCTGCACTTCTTTATCTGATATATAAGAGATTATTTGCTGGGTTTTTCTCCCTCGAGTAGGAGGGTTTTCCCAGGATAAACATTGTGTTCATTGTCTTATGTGTTGTGTTTTCTGCCTTCTGTTAAATCTGATCTAAAACTAACATGTTATCAAAGCGGGTTTAAGAAAAGAAAAGATCAGATCAAATTTGTTTAAGCAAAGTCGAAAATTGGAGATATTTGAAGTGGGAACAAGTTTGAGTTTGTGAGTAATCTGAGCAATGGGAAATCGAACTCTCTTTCTGTTTGTATAAATTCTGGAGTTAAGTTTCCTGCTTACGGATATACCAACTGTGTTCACAGTATATGATAGATCAGACATAAAGGTCACCGCTTGACATAAGGAGCGCAATTTTAATCTATACATGAAGCTTCTCAATGTTGGTGAATGAAATATTCATATCTTATGCCAGTTTGAAGATAATTGTGAGCCACCTGATATTGAACTGTATAAATTGGTCTGGTGAATTGGCCAGGGATGTTCATCGAGCCGAAGAAAGTTTAATTGATGTTTCTTGAGGTTTACAGGGTTGGTGATAAGCTAGCAATTTGTAGAGATTTACATCACCTACTCCGGTGTAGTGATGGTGTTGCGTCTGTTTTTGAAGAGCCTTTGAAGCATCGCATGGTTACAAGGGAAGGAATTTATAAAAAGGGTGGGGGGGAGGGGGGGAAAGTATTATATTACTGAATTTTGAAGCCGATAATCTCTTGAAATTATTACCGATGCATATCTTTGAAGAAGCCATTATTCAGAGGAGTCAACACTATTGAAGAGGTCGCTTAAGATGTGATGTGTTATATTTCATTGTTCCTTGTCTATCAACGGAGCTGTCGTGAATCTTCTTGGTAGACGAGTGTCAATTGAGCATGAATTATAATTTGAAAGGATTGCTTGTTCAATTCTTGATCAGTTTGGAAGATACGATGGAGAATACAAAGGGTTCTTGTTCAGAAAACTACATTGAACAAAGCCATTGTATATCGTGGGAGCTCTTTTAAGTTCGTTGTGCCTTGTAAGAGTCGAGAGCCTCAAACATATTCACAATCTTTCATGGATAGTCAGGGATGCAAACTTTGAAAAGAGGCTCGATATCAATGAAATCCTAGACTGTAGCATATATCGCACCAATTACTTACTCAAACTACTATGGAGAGAAGTCGAGTAGACTGGCTGGGAGATTGAAGTCGGTCTATTGAGAATGATGTGAAGACCTCTTACTTAAGCACCACTATCAAAGAGTCGGGCTACTGGTATTGACGCATCGTGGCAAATTGGATGCTAGGTGGAAAGACATGTCAAAAGAAAAAAAAAAAAAAATATAGCTGCCGTGTCAATATTTTCAAGAGAGTCGAGTATTTTAAGAGCCGTCATTTCTTAATGCATAACCGTCTTATTTAGTTGGGTTGAGAATTACTGTGTTTTGAATAAGCAAACATAGGCGGAAGATGTATGATGAATAAAATATTGTATCTGAGTTGTGGTGATTCGAATTAAGAAGGAAAGGCATTTATTTTGAGCTGTTGGGGGTCAAAGCATTATTTAGGAGTTTGAAGAATATTAAAGAGTCTGGCCTTTCCTCATATTGCCAACACTTCAATATTAATTTGTAAGCTGCTGGAAGAAGACAAGGCATAGGAGTCTAAATACCAGACACGACAATGAAGAAGACAAGATGTGAATCGTGGCCAACTTTGTAGCATTGGATGAAAGAAGACGATTCAATCATGTTTCATAGTATAATGTCATATTTGTTATCGTGAATGGTCTGAGAGTCAGATGGAGCCAAGCGTAATTCTGGAGAATGCTAGGGACTAGCTCATTGTTTGTGATTCCAATCAAGATGGCCGGATTGATTACTAGGAATTTTGGCACTACATAGATGACAAGAAACTTGAGCTTTACCGCATCTTCGTGGCGAAGATGAGACACAGCTATAGGTCTAGCTCAATGGTGTACCAACATAAAGAGATAAGTATTTTATGCTTGTACCTTGAATAAATTTTATGTAGTTAATAATCATTCATACAAAACATTAGGAATAGTGAATCATGTATGCTTCTAGTGTTGGTCTGTATATTTCTTCGAGGTAGTTTGATTCTATGAACTATTATTAATCTCTCTAAAATGCAGAATGGTTCGAGGAGCAAAAGGATGATGAGAGATTGCATTAGGAATTCAAGGGAGGAAGAGCTTAAGGCATCCTGTGAGGAAGTCATGCTGGCTGGAGAAATGAACATAGTTTGTAGCCTTGGGACTGAGCTGGTGGTGCATAACTCTCATGATTCTTCACTCGAGGGCACAAGGTTGGGTCAGCCTTGGATGGAGAATTTGCGATCAGTTTCTTTGAAGAGGAGGAAATAACATTCAGAGGAAGTCTAACAAACCAACAGAGGCAACCTTGGACAAGGAGGTTAGAATGTCGATGTGGGTACTTGAAGCTTCAGAGGGAGTCACATCATCATGAAGATTTGTTGTAATGTTTGTTTCTCTGGGACGAAGAAATATGAGGTGAAAGCCCTTGTAGTGTATATTTCTCTGAGACGAAGAGATATGAGGTGAAAGCCCTTGTAGTGTATATTTCTTTGAGACGGAGAAATATGAGGTGAAAGCCCTTGTAATGTATATTTCTCTGAGACGGAGAAATATGAGGTGCAAGCCCTTGTTCATCTTTGAGACTAAGATGAGACGTCATGTTGAGAGACTCCATGATGACATCACATTGAGAGACTCCGTGATGAACCCTTGTACTTGTGTTTCTTTCCACACATGGGAGTAGCCATTGTGGACGTCATGTTGAGAGACTCCATGACGACATCACGTTGAGAGACTCCGTGATGAACACTTGTACATGTATTTCCACACATGGGAGTAGCCATTGTGGATGTCATTTTAAGAGACTCCATGACGACATCACATTGAGAGACTCCGTGATGAACCTAAGATGTGTTTTCCATAAATGGGTGTAGCCATTGTGGACATCATGTTGAGAGACTCCATGATGAACTTTTGGACATCTCTGAGACTGAGATGTAGTTTTCCACAAATGGGTGTAGCCATTGTGGGTGTCATGTTGAGAGACTCCATGACTAGGATATCTGGAAAATATCTCCCTAGCTAAGAGGGAGTGTTAGTGTTTGGTAGCTTTGGGAGATATTTTCCCTTTAATAAAATGATTTCCAAGGCAAGTCGGCCTTGATGTGCAAATAATATTTTATATCTTGTATTTTCTAAGGGGCCGACCTAGTGAAGAGGTCACCTATTATTGTATATAAGGGAGGTGATTATATCTCATTTGGACATCACAATCATTCATTCCATTTTCTCATCCTAGCAGCAGTTCGCACTTCTTTAGCAGCAGATCCGATTCTTTGCAGAAGGTTTATTATTTGCTCAAGGAGAAGCAGCATACATTTTGTATAAGTCTTGGCCAAATTCAAAGGGCCTGATTTTGTATGCAGAATTCTGCACTTCTTTATCTAATATATAAGAGATTATTTGTTGTGTTTTTCTCCCTCGAGTAGGAGGGTTTTCCCAAGATAAACATTGTGTTCATTGTCTTATGTGTTGTGTTTTCTGCCTTCTGTTAAATCTGATCTAAAACTAACATTTGTAAAATCATTAAAATTTGTAATTTTGTATTGACTTTGTCTTGACTCTCAATGATAAGTTGAAATGGAAGAATACATATCCTTTTCCACTCAGTTAAATGCAACTAGTTGGCAGCTAAAAAGGCAAGAGGAGTTGGGTTATCTGCATTCCAATCTGTGTCTCATTTCATAGAAGCAAGTCAGGTGCCAGGAGGATGTGTCAAGGCATTAAATATGTAGCACTAGGTCATCCCAACTTCAATGCTTCCATTGCATGACTTTCCTTAGTCCCTACTGGCAATGAGGAAAATGAGGCTGCTACATAGGACATACATAGTGCTACAAGCGGGAGTGGTGCTGGTATTGCTTGTGGTTCTAATGAACTGATTGATGATGTTGATACTCTTGACAAAGAGCAATATGATGGTTTGTATTGATTTTCCATTGCAGTTGCATGTTTGACCAGTGATCATTGCTCTATTTTGAACACATGCAATGTTTTGATTTATCTTTAACATTTGACATTGAATTATCAATTATCGGTTGTTGTAATGTCCCCTTCCTAGGCAGTATAGTTATTTCAGAGGTTAGCCTATCATTCAGATCCTCGTAGGCTGGCAGATGTGTTTAGAGGATCACTTGAGGCAGTTATCCAGTGTTTGGGAACATCACTCCAGCAGTTGATTCAGGTTTGGGCCTTTGCGGACACTTACAGAGTGATTTATAGATATTTACTATTTATAGTAAGTCAGGCAGGCAGGAGTTGCTATTTTTGGCAGGGCACCTGATTCAGTTGGTTAGCTCAGCTTCGACCCGGTTTGATGATCTGATGAGCAAACAGTAAATATTAAGGCATTTGATCATTATTAAAAGTTTATTAATTTGACTTTATAATATAGTCACTTTAATGAAAATAATTAAATATAATTATTTAATAGCAAATTATAAAGTATCATTAATACTTTATAATAAGGGATAAATTAATATTAAATGAGTATTTTAATACTCATTTAAGAAAAGGGGCGCCATTATTTAATTAATATGCCTAAGTCATTAAAGGGCGATTTAATGATATTTCAATTGCTCATTTAATTGCTTTTTTGGAAGGGGGTCGACTTAATGAAGAGAAGTTATATATTTCTCCAAGGCAAATCGAATTCATTATGATATGATTATTCTAATTTGTCTTCATTTCTCACTGAGAGCATTGGGGTTTGAGAAACAAGGGTTTCTGCAAATCATCGGGTTTTGAAGAACATTCCCTCTTCAGAATCAGGCATACTGAGACTATGCAATACCAGTTGAAGCTTGTCAACAAGGCGACTTCATTCAAAGGTTGCATTTGTGCTTACTGTGATAGATTCAGAATAAGTTTGAGAAGAGATTATTCACCAGAGGTCAGGGGCGACTTGACTGGAGATCATTACCAGTTGTTTGAACCTTTATTTTTCCCAGCCGTACTTTCTTCATTGCTGCTAGAGGCCGTACTTTGTTGCATCAAGGACGTACTTCTTCTCCAGCTGAATACGCCTAAGTCTCTTGCCTTCTGGTTCCTTCATATTGGACGCCTAAGGGTTCTGGAGGCTCTGCACATACTTCGAGGTTGGAGATCTGTAGTTCAGAGGTTGGCTGTACCTGTACTTCTCATAATGGCGGCTGCAATAACCAAGTTTTCTGAATAAATGTTATTGCCTTTTTCTATGCATGTTGATTAATCGCAGTTGTAATCAATTTGGAAGAACAATAAATCATTTGGCATCAGTCTATCGATTGTATTCCTTCATATTTAGATCTGTAGTATTTTATTTTAATTTTCCAAGCATTCTCTTTCAAAATTGCACCATTTCTTATTATTGGCAAAAACTACAAAAAATCAAAAACAAACAAAAACCTAGCATTCTCAGTCGGTGGTAGGGTTGAGAGACACCTGGTCTCTTACAGTTGTGTTCTATGTTTAGTTTTGTATATTTTGTGCTTTAGGTTTTTACTGTTTTCTATATACTTTGTCTAGCCATACCCAAGACCTACTTAACCCAGGTAAAAAAAAAAACTCTGAATTACCATACACAAAGCTCAAACGCAAACCCAAACCAGCAACTTAAATTTTTGTTTTGACTATGTTACAGCACTAATGCTTTAAGCCAAAATAACTCAAATGGAACAACTTTCATACCTATTTCTGACTTATTATCTGATTAGTACCATAAGCAGCATACTCTTTTCTTCCATAGTTGTGCAGGATTTATTCATTTTTTCAACAATATCATTGATCTTGCATCTGTAATTGATAATTTATTACATAAACAGATCTTGTTGCAAAGATAAGCACTGTCAAATTTATAAAGTGTAGGGGTGAGTGCTTAGATAGAGAAATAGGCAAACATCAACATGGAAGTGAGTTGTACAAATTCACCTCTGAGTGCTGCATCTGTTGTACATTTTTGGTAAAGCATTGTAGCTTCATTGCCAACACTATTCTTCAAAGCACTTGCAATAGCTGCTGCATATGATGGAGCCTCTGATAAGGAGCGTACAACAGAGTAGCCTACAATAGTCAAATAGCATATCAGCCAGTTATATTTACCATCTAATGAATGGTCTCACAATAGAAAACTGGAAAGAAATATTTTTATTAATTTACCAGTGGCAGGGTGAACCATGCTGGCTGCAGCACCAAAGCCCAGGTGCTTCTGTCTTGTATTTGGCAATGAACCACCAACAGGAATATAAGACCATTCCTGCTAATTGAAGTTAAATATAAGGCATCAATTCAAGATGGGTTCCACTTAATTATATTCAATTTCACATTCAAATTACTTCATCTTGGGCAAAAATACAATACAACTACAAAAAAGATCCAGTTCTTTCAAGACTGGCCCATGCATTAAAAAAACAGTATTTTACGGCTATTAAAGATTATATTAACTTTAAATCAACAAAAAAGGTTAGCTAGGATGTCATAACATTAAATTACTAAATTGATTTGATGCCTAAGCCAACTTACACTTAACTTCATTGTGATGGAAGGTTCTTAAATGCAACAGCATGACCTACTCAGATGACTGTATCTAATCAGGTGTAGTTGAACTTTCCAGAGCCATATGACTTCATTTTATAGATTATATCTTACTTTTAACTACCACACATGCTGACGGTTTAGCAGATGAATTAACTGGGAATGTACAATTGAAGTTTAGTAAAATAAACACAGGTTCTTCAAAGTCATAGACAGGAATCAACATTTATTATTTTTTATAATGGCTTAAAAAACTTGTTTGCAAAGAAGTACACATATCTGGTTTTCAAGTAAATAGTCAAAATGTTCCATCTAAATTACTTGAAAAACTAGGACAGAACAACAAATTCCAACAAAACATAAATGTCTTCTGAGTAGTTTGAGTGCATGCTTCGTCTCAACTTAATTTAGTTTACCTCTTCGTACAAATGTAAAACACGTACTCCCATACTTTTTAGACGTGCTTGCAATCTCTTCTTCAGTGGTTCAAATGGCATGGCAGGTCTTGAAGCCAAGCATGTCTCCTGAAGATTGAAATACTGTTTATTCAACATACGTAAAGCCACAAGCTAAAAAATGATAAACATTGATGCTACTACAAATAAAAATAACATAAGCATAAAATATTACCAGCAGAGTTTGCAGAAGTTTTATGAGTCTTAGTCATGCAGGTTTGCAGTTTATATCATTACATACCTCAAAAAATACTCGTGTCCGTGATAATGGCATGGCATACAAAAATGTTGGTAAATTGCAATCACATTGTGTGTTCTTTTGGTTCATGTAATCTCGGTAATCCATAAAAACCATTAGTTCAGGATCATAAGGAAAGCTTTCAACCTGCACAGTTGAAGCATGTAACAGTTTCAGTGAATAGAAAAGCCTTGATTCAGGCAAACATTATTTAAAACCTTTAAACCCATCTTTAAATCTATAAACTGAAGACCTTTCTAATACTAATCTACAACAGTTTTCTGGAAAGGTTCTGCAAAACAGACCTTTTAAAAGGATCATATCTGGGAAGTGTAGACTGTGTTGTTTCTTATTGAACAAGATAACAAGTTATATTACTTAACAATGAATGAAATGGAAATAGCTGTAGAAAAAGGAAATTGAGAAAGTGGCCCGGGATGGACCACATATATCCTTATCATGCACTCATTAAATTAGCTTCTATCAATCGGTCATATGTATCTCTTGCCTACATAATATTGATAAAGGTGGAATTTAATTTAATTGCAAGAAGTTTCCAAGCACAAGCTTGGATCCATATAACTTCGATAGACTAAACATACAGAATGTAAAAGACCTGGTGTCTCTAACCCCGAAATGATGCTGAATGACAGTAGTTTTTGTTTTGTTTTGTGTTTTTGTAATTTTTTTGTGTTTTGCTGATATATGATTTTTTTTGTATTTTTTATAAAATAAGAATGCCAGGCAAAAGTAATTGCAATGAAGTAAACTAATACTGATGCAAACTAAATACAATGGGGCTGCAAATATCTTTCTTATTTCAAATGAATAATTACAACACCAAAAAGCACACATGCAAACAAAAAGGCAACTAATAAATTATTGAAACCTGGTTTTTATTGCAGCAAATGAATACATCTGATAAAACCCTCGATTGCCTTGAAAGATTGCAATCTCCACCTCGAAATTGCTGCTAGACCCCTTTGTTGAGAATGGCGACCCAATTGATGCTGAGAGGTGCCCAAAACTCAAGGCAATTTGGCCCTTGAAGATCACGCCCTGGCTGTAGATGAAGTACGGCCTGCTGGTACAGCCTTGGTAAGGCCTAGGGATTGAGAAATATTAATAATAATTGCAGCCAATAGACAATCCTCCCTCAATGATGAAATCTGATTCAAACCCTTGTGAAATCTTCCTCCAATAAGCATGAATTTGACCTCTGAGATGAAGCCAACCCTGAGCAAACTTCAGCTGATCTTTCACAACCTCAGATTGCCTGACAATGAAGATTTTCTCGTTCTCCAAAGTCTGAAAATGCTTGATAATCTGCAGAAACCCTCGGTCTCTCACAAATCTCAAAGCTCTTGATAAAAGACACATTCAAATGATCAGTTTGATTTGTCTTAGAGCCTCCTTTATACTTCTCTCAAAGGCTCGACCCCCAAAAAGCAACTTAACTAACACTTAAATGTTATTTTAA
The DNA here is from genome assembly GCA_007258455.2 of Sequoia sempervirens. Taxonomy (NCBI): domain Eukaryota; kingdom Viridiplantae; phylum Streptophyta; class Pinopsida; order Cupressales; family Cupressaceae; genus Sequoia; species Sequoia sempervirens. The sequence continues at coordinate 74,146 of VDFB02298444.1, forward strand.
TTTTCACTTCATTGACTTAGGAGAATATAATAATCCTTGGGCGTACTTTTCCAATGAGTATTAATTACTCATGATCCTGAAAATGGCCCCACTTTATTATAAAGTTAATTTATAACTTTATAATATAATTCTAATAAATAAACATTATTAAAGGCCATTAAAATATTAATAACTCATCAAATACTCATTATTTTGATGAGCCATCTGAAATGGAGGTCAACACTGCCAATCACCATGTGACCAGGTGCCCTGCTAAAAATAGTAACTCCTAATAGATGACTTACTATAAATAGTAAGTTTGTAAAACTGTGTTTTGTAACCTTTGCAAAGGACCAATCCTGATCCCGGCTGATTACTGGAGAGAAGTAATGTCACCAAATGACCAAGTTACTGCCTTTGAAACCCTCTATCCATAATTGTTAGCCTACGAGGGTCAAGATAATAGGCTAACCACTTTGCACTGGTACTGACTAATGAGGGGACATTACACAGAAATACATTATTTAGCACTTTGGCAAGGAAACATTCTCCAATTGGAGTTTTTTATAGAAAATAGTTATTCTCTTAGTTGTCATCTCCTAACATCCCTCCAACCATCACTAGGTATATTCTACAAATTTCCAAGATGAAAGAAAGAAAAGCTAAAATAAGAATGCAAAAGTGGAATTTTGGTGTGTGTATCTGTCCTTATCCTTCTATAACTCCATCTCTGCATAAACTTTGAGTTTAATGTAGAAGAGTGTTGGTACCCCTACAAAACTGCATTTTTAAGTCTCCTTTTGTAAGATAATTGTCAATAAATCCTTAGTGTTACATCAGGCAGAAGTCAGTTATTGTCCTTCCAAGTCGAATTTTCCAAAGCTGTCTTGTCCTTGGTCTTTCCAAACTGACAATTTTGTAGGAAAAATACGATTTCAACAAAGTTAAAAATTATGAAGGCACAAGATTGAAACCTTGAACCAGCATGAGGAAAGATCTCTTCAGCTGGCTATTTGGATGGGAATGTCAATAAAGGAAAACAAAAGAGGATAGTAAATTGTCAAAGATAGGCACACTTTCAAGGTGGCCAAGCCAACTCAAGATGGTGCTCATGTAGTGGCAAATTGGAAAAGACGGCATAAAACTCCTCCAATCATTTGTCAAGCTCACTTTTAACATGATCAAGCCATTCGGAAACTGTAGTGTTCCACCACTCTGCTATTTTGGTTTCAATGAAGTTTTGTGGGTCTGATTTTTTTTGTTTTCAATTTGTATTTCTTCTTTTTTTGTGTTTTGAGTTTGATGCCAATAATGCTAAAGATACTAACTAGCATATACGTACAATAGGAACTTTAAATAAACTAATCTACTGAGATAATTTGAGTAATGACTCAATTTAATTGCCAAAGATACTTTCTTCATTACATAATAGATTGCATAAGGTAGATAACTTACATCAGATTCAAACAAGACACATTCTTTGCCATAGATTTTTTCTTACAGCCATACATCACAGTGAATAGTGATTTGCTACAGTAGCAAACCCCAATGAAGTGCACACAACTCCTGAAAGAGGAAGTTCTCCCACCAAAATCCGAATAGGAGAGCTCCCTAGGGCAAGGGCGCCCCTTTTAGAAGTGATTGCAGCCTCTCTAGAGAGGCGTTTCTTTTCCTTGTGCTGATTCAAACCCTCATGAAAGGGCGGCTGGCTGTAGCTTTGCAAAACAGCCCCAAAATTCATAAAAATGTAAGCAGCTCCTTTGTAGATATAGTGGAGTCAATGGCAGTCAATAAACCACTCAAAAGATGCTCGAAATAACCTTTAAACAGCAAACTATGACTCCAAATGAAGCATCCAAACTCTGACCAACAACCTTAAGGTGGTATTTCACACCCTCAAGCAGCTCATAAACGAACAACAAGCCCCCTCCAGGCTCACCCACTGCAGAAATCAGGAACCCTAGTCTCCCTCTTCCTCAAACTCCAAACTCACAAGCCAAAACAAGAAAATAACTCAAAGCATGAGAGGGTCACACTTCTCCACTTGCCTTTTATAATTTTACATTGAAAAACACTATTCATAAAGTGAGCACTATTCACTTAAGTTATAACTTTTTCACTTTAGGAATGAATAGTAACTGAAAAATATAAAGTGACCCCCCTTCATTTTAAAAACACATGGTCCCAAGGCCAAAGATGATGAAATAAAAGGTGAATATCATTAATTTAAGCCCAATTATCATGCCAAACACAACAATTCACCCTGCCACCATACTCCGGAGATCAACACTGCCATTTGACGACCAAGTGCCCGTCCAAGTGACCCTCTATCCAAGATCATTAGCCTACGAGGGTCGACATGATAGGCTAATCTACTGACGTACAAGTGTCTAATTAGAAGGGGACATCACAGAAACCATGCCTAAATGAGGATAAGTTGGCAAGTGCAATCAAAAACTCTGTCTAGGAAGCTAAGTCTATGAGGTGCATATTTAAGTTGGCCAAGGCATGGAAAATCCATGCCAAAACAATAGCCAAGCGGCTGCCATAGCATGTCATTCAGTTTAAGTAAAATTGCCACTTAAGTGGTGCCAATTAGAAGGGTAAACCAATCTATAATTCCAATCAAGGTGGTGATGGCATAAGAAAGCCATGACAATGAACAAAGTAGTGAAGTTGGCACCATTCTAAAGTGGTAGAGCCAAAAGAAAATTTTGCCAAGTTTTTAAGGTAAACAAACAAGTATAAGTTAGTTGCACTTTTTAATTGGTTCTCCCATTAGAAAAAAAACAGATGTTACCAGATTTGCAATGAAAGGGATTGTTTGTGCTACAATTTTTATTCAGATCATAAGGAATAATCCTATGTAGCTATGGTCAAGATTGAAAAAAACTCATCCTGTGCATCCAACTTGGAGTCAAAATTTTTAATTTCAAATTGTCTAAAAATGCAAGAAAAGTTGATCAAATCAAAGATGGTGTTCAGCAAGTCTCACAAGCTCCTAAAAAAAGTTTCAAGTTTGAAGGATTCAACAAAATTTGCAAGTATAACATATTTTAGATTTTCAAAAATGAAGTGGCAAAAGTTGTTATTTTTTAAAAGCGATGGATGTGTCATGTCCCTTTTTCAGAACTAAACAAATTAATTGAGGACTCGTAGCTTATTTCAATTTACCATAGGCTAAGGGATAAAATAAAGGAAATAATAATAATATTTTAAGTTGGGTCCAATCACTTTATTTTCAAAAAGGCAACTTAAATATTATAGTTTAAAAGTGTTTTTAAACACTTGGAGGAAAAGTAAATTCAAATAGAGAGTCCAAAAGATAACTATAAAAGAAATCCTTTGCTCAAAGCAAATCATCCATTTTGTCAATTTGTTATTCCTTCCATTTTGGAGATCCAAGCATTCAAAGATGAAAACCCTTGGTGTGGAAGATCCGGAGGACAAAAGCCTTGGTATGGGGGATCCAAAGGATGAAAACTCTTTTGTCTTCCATAATTGTATTTGAGGACAAAAATCCTCTTTTCCATGAGAGGTAATTCCATTTGCGAATCACATGTGTGCTAATTTGGTGAAGAATTTACTAAAGAATTGATCATCATGGATTGGATTGATAGGGTATTTGCAAGCACATCTAACAATACCATCATAAAATTCATAGTTGCCATAATTTGGAGGACACCTATTCCTGCGCTCAGCACTAAGGCTGTTGTTGACATCATTTGGGTTGCTAAAATTTCATTTTGATCACTACTGTACAACATTTTACCACTGAACCCCATTTAAATCTACCATAATTAATGTTTCCAACTGCTGTACAGTCAAAGATTGCTGATTTGAAAGGGTTTAAAATATTGTTATTGTTTTTAAATGATTTTCAGACATAATTGCTGCTGTCAACATCATTTCCAACCACAGTACAAGGGTAAAGAAGCACTGTACATGTCTGATCAGCAATTATTCAATGATTGGCAAAGGGTTTCCAGGCATTTATTGATGTTTCCAGCTGCCACACTACTTCTGGCCGCCATATAGTTGTTGTGCAGCATTTCAAAGGCTGCACCTGAAGTATTAAGGCTACTGCAGCCCTCAAACTATCTTCACCACAAAAACAATACATAAAGGAGGTCATCAAACCATTTAGGGAGCTGATGCAGTATTAGTAAGTGGAATTTGCTGTCATTTATGTGCTGGAATCAATTAAATATTAATACCAGACCTATATATGTTTTCTCAAAGGTTTATTGCTTCTGATAATTAATTCATTTACTTATTCATTGACTATCATCACTAATTATCAGAAATTTGTACTCAGATCTTCTGTTATATTAATCATATTTTTGTCATGTAAGGGTTTCCAAGTTCATATCATCCACAGATAGTTCAAATCTGCTATTATACTTGATTATTTTGCCATTTGAAGGTTTCTAAGAATAAAATCAGCATTGTTGGTTGTTGTGTCCACTATTCATAGTTGAATATTTTGATTGATAAGGGTTTCCTAAGTTGTTGCTGCTAGTTGTACTACTGATCGGCATTTATTTCATTGGGGTTTGGCATCTACATTGGTATTTCTCATCATTTCAGCTTGCACACATTAGGAAAATTGTCTATTTCCTAAGTTGTATGATTGAGGACACTACAGGATGTGAACTTATTTTTAAGATTTCATTAATTTAGTTGTTTTAGAATTGGTTTATCTCCATATTTTAGAGGATAGAGATACGGTTGTTTTAATAGTAATATTATATTATTATTACTTTTTTCGTTTAAAGCTGCCTCTTGAGACCTTATAAAAAAGTATCTTGAGCACATTATTTGGGGTGATAGTGGAAAGCACACTTAGGTTACCAAAATTATCAATAAAACTATATAGTTTATTGTGTTTTGTGAATAAGGATAGTTATGTTGAGACTATGCTGTAGAAATTGTCAGTCAAGTTAGTGTATTTCATGGAAGTTAATGAATGTTGGTGGAAGGCATGCTTATGCTACAAAATCCATTGTTTAATAGAAGTGATTTTGCAACTATGATTGTACGTTTCTAATTTCATGGGGTAAATTGATAATAGATTGTTCTGAGTCACACTTTGTAATGGCAAAATATTTCTCTTAAATTGTAGCTTTGGATGAAGTCTGACTATTTGTTATGAAATAACTTGCACAATAGAAGAATATGATATGAAATATGCTGCAAATACTTGATAATAACTGAAAATAACAAGCCACTTCGAGGGGGCAAACCTCCAAATATCTCTAATGAGAACACACTTCACACTTGATGATGAAATAAGACTCACAACCTCCTATATATACCTATTTATGCCAAGGATATCACCTAGGCCGACTTAGACACACCTATATAAGACTTAGGCCGACCTAAACAACTAAATAACAATATACTAATGATAATATGACTTAATAGAGAGTTAAGATAGCCACAAGCCGACTATTCATAACCCGATGTACACTAATATTAAGGGCGTAGCATGCCTCCCTTCTTCAAAACATTGTCCTCAATACTAATCAGGTTTGGAAACTTTTGGATGAACTCCTCGTCTTCCCATGTATCTTCAGTAACTTCTTCCATTGGATGAGATATACCGATTGATAGTTCTATTCCTCGAAACTTCTTTTCAATGTGTTTGTGAATGCACTCTGGTTAAAATGATTCTTCCTTCTTCATCCATTCGAGGAAGTGTTGTTTGAGTGGGAATATTATGCCCAATTACCTTCTTCAAAGCGAGCATGAAAGCTGGATGTATCTTTGTTGTTGTTGGTGGCAACTCAAGCTTGTAGGCAACACTCGATCTTACGCATGATTTGGTATGGACCATAATACTTTGGAGACAACTTATTATTCTTTTCTTTGTTGCTTTAGTGAGATTTGCTTATAAGGCTGCAATCGCCAAGAAGACCCAATCCCCAACTTCAAAACTTCTTTCCACTATGATGTTGAGATTACACTTTGTTGTTTCATTCAATTTTGTGCCATGGCTAAATTCTCCTTGAGTCCTGAAAGTACTTGTTGTTGATGAAGCAAGTGGTCTTCTCTGCCTGAACTCTTGGGGACACCTTAATTGATGATGTGATGGAAGGATGATATCCATAAAAGTGCCAAAAATGGAGACATTTTTTATGAGCTATGAAAAGAAGTGATATACCACCATTCCACAAGTGGTAGCCAATCTACCCACTGAGACTGTTTCTCTGAAGTGAAACAACGTAGATATCCTTCCAAACACTTATTAACAACCTCTGTTTTCCCATCTGATTGAGGGTGGTATGAAGAGCTAAGAGCCAATTGAGTACCCAAAAATGAGAATAAATCTTTCCAAAAGTGACTAGTGAAGATAGGATCACGATCACTAACAATAACTTTAGGTGTACCATGTAGCTTTTGGATATTCTCCAAAAAAGCTTTAGCCACTGCACTTGCTGTAAAAGAATGTGCTAATGCAATGAAATGTGCATATTTAGTGAGCTGATCAACTACCACCATGATGACATTATGACCTTTAGATTTGGGAAGCCGTGATGAAGTCCATGGATACCTCTTCCCAACGCTGGCTAGGAATAGATAAGGGTTGCAAGAGACCTAGTGTCTTAATTGTCTCCCCTTTATGCCTTTGACACACCAAACATTCAGCCACAAATTTTTGAACATCACCCTTTAGCCCCTCCCAAAGAAATCTTGCTTGACTTGATGATATGTCTTCAAAAATCCTGAATGACCACCCACTGGAGACTCATGCAACTCTATGAGAATCTTGATTTTAAGGTTGGAATTCTTGCGAGAGATACAAACGCTCTTTATACCAAAGAGTATCTCCCTTCCAACAAAACTTATTTGAACTACTAAGATCACTTTTTAATTGCTCGATGAGATTACTTGTCGCAGCATCATTTTGCCACTCTGCTTTGGCTTCCTCCACCCAATTTGCTTGTACTATTGAAAGGGCACACAATAAGGCTTCATCTTTCTCATCCTTCCTTGACAGTGCATCTGCGACAATATTTTTTTCCCTTTCTTATATACAATCCTGAAGTCATATCCTAACATCTTAGTGACCCATTTTTGTTGCTCTTTAGAAGATAGTCATTGTTCCAAAAAATATTTTAGGCTATCATGATCTATCTTAACCTTGAAATGTCTACCCAATAGATAAGGCCGCCATTGTTTCACTGCATGGAGTATTGCTAGCATTTCCTTCTCATAAATAGGTTTTAGTTGATTCTTACCTTTTAATTGGCGACTCTAAAAAGCAATTGGTCAACCTTCTTGCATGAAGCACTGCTCCTATCCCATTTCCAGAAGCATCACATTCCACAATGAATTCCTTGGTGAAGTCAGGGTGGAAAATCTTGAGTTATTACACATAGCCTCCTTCAATCTCTCAAATGTTGTATTGGCGGACTCGTTCCAATGAAAAGAATCCTTCTTCAATAGAGTGGTGAAAGGTGCTGCTATACTACCATAATTCTTCACAAATCTTCTATAGTACCCTGTCAATCCCAAGAATCCTCTCAGTTTCTTAATGGTTTTTGGAATAGGCCATTCCATGATAGCCTTAATTTTTTTAGGGTCCACCTTTACTCCTTCATGTGAAACTATGTGTCCCAAATACTCCACCTCTGTAAGACCAAAAGCACACTTGGATGGCTTAGCATAGAGTTTATGATCTTCAAGTATTTGTAATGCTTGGTCCACATGTTGCAAATGTTCTTCCCAAGTCTTGCTATAAATTAATATATCATCAAAGAATACTAACACAAACTTTCTCAAGAACTTCTTAAAAATGGAATTCATCAAACTTTGGAATGTAGATGGTGCATTGGTAAGACCAAATGGCATCACCAAAATTCATAATGACCCTCATGAGTCTGAAATGATATCTTACAAATATCTTCCTCCTTAATCTGAATTTGGTGATAACCAGATCTAAGATCTAACTTGGTAAAAAACATAGCTCCATTTAATTCATCTAGCAAATCATCAATGACTAGAATTGGAAACTTATCTTTAATGGTGTACATGTTGAGCACTCTATAATCTGGACACATGCGCCAAGTATCATCCTTCTTATGTACCATCACCACTGGCGAGGAGTAAGCACTTTAGCTATGTCTGATAATTCCTACCTCTAACATCTCAACAATCTTTTCTATCTCACTTTTCTGTATATGTAGGTATTGGTAAGGCTTGATGTTGGGAGGTTAGCTCCCTGGAACTAGTTGTATGGCATGATCACAATCCCTCTTAGGAGAAAGTACTTTAGGAATATCTCCAAGAACAACTGAGTGACGATCAATTATAGCTTGCAAATGCGGATGAGTAGAATTATTAGATTGAGAGACTTCCTGAGTATTAACATAGTTGAGCCCACAAATCCATCCACTCCTTTCTTAAGCAACTTTGCATTTGATGAGAGCTTACCATTTTGTGGAGGTACATCTTCAACCCCTTAGCTCTACTAGCCTTCCTTAGATTGAAATCTCATGAATAGTTCTTGGAAGTTCATCTCAATTGTTCCTAATGTAGTAAGCCATTGTACTCCCAAAACAATATCTGTTGCACCCATGGATGCTCGCGTACATTAGGGTATCAAGTTGATAATCTCCATGGTTAATTTAATGCTATGACACTTCCACGAACAACTAGCGTACCACCATGCGCAATCCAAAACTTGAAACTGGAATGTATATATGAAACAATTTGGCAGTAGCTAACTTTTTTGTTGGTAGAAATTATGAAATTTTACACGAGGTCGATCAACCTTTGTTACCTTACGCTTCTTTAGGAACCCCACCACCTTGAGAGTTTGTGGTGCTAAAACACGAGTGCATGACAGTGATTGGTTGAGAATCATGTGATTCCTCATTTGACTCCCTTTCATCTTCTAGTATGGGTTCCTCCTTTTCTTTCCTCATTGGGACCTTCAATATAAAACAATTTCTTTTCACTACATTTTATGTCCTCATTTTGTATTTACTTCTCACAATTGAAACCTTACAAGCCTTTTGCTTCTGTTCTCCTCAATTTTTTGTGGATTCAACCTAGTAGGTTGTGTTGAATATATTTTCTCTCTTGTCACATTATCCCATTGCTTCTTAGGAATCAAATACTTCTCCTCTACCATGGGTGCTAAGATAAAAGGCTCATTTGTGGGCGGGCTAAACATGCATTACCTCATGTTGAATGTGATCCTTGAGACCACCCAGAATAAGTCATTCAAGTTTTTATAGTAATTGTATCCACCCTTGGGATAGATTTTGGAATTGCTGAGATATAATCCTTAAGCTGATCCCTATTTGTTGAGAAGTTTAGCTAGCTGGCTGAAGAAGTTGTCTGTGACACTATTGCTATATTGTGCTTGGAGTTCCTCTGTAAAAATTGACCATGAGATGGTGAGTCACTTTTTTCTTTGATGAGTGCAAAGCCAACGATACCAAATGAATTGATCTGGTTCTAGATATAAAGAAGCCATCGTGACCTTTGTCCATTTGGGATTTGGTGTACTTCAAAAACAATCTCCATTTGGTTTATCCATGTTAGAGGATCCTTACCATTGAACTGGCATATCCACCTTGAAATAAATTCCTAGATCCCATATGATGCAAAGAAGCTTGTGTCGGTGTGCTGACCCGAAATTTTCACGCGGCGAGGAGCTCCTTTCTTGGTCAGCCATGTAGGTGCTTAACATGTTTGCATTATGGATATATCTCCTCTTAGGTCACACATATCATCTTAATTGAGGAAATGTCTTCCTTGTGCTTATTGATTCCTCATTATAAGGTATGTTGTACCAAAACCAAAATTTTTGCTTCACTAAGGCATTTTGCTTAATTGAGTCTTAATCTTGTTAAAGTGATGTGGGAAGATTAAGTTTTGGGCTTTTCAGAGTATGGAGTTGGTGTCGATTAGCAATGTGGGTCTGTTACTAAAGGAATTTTGAGAAAAATTGAAAATCTGAAGGAAAATGGTCAAAATTTTCTCCTACGGAGAGAACACATTTTCAAATAGAAGCCCTATCTTGGGGCTGGATCTGTTTTTAGGGTTTGTCATCTCCAGTGGAACATCTATCGGCATAATGTCAGCTTAGCGATGGCTTCTCCGAGCACATCAAAGCAGAGACTGTTCGAACAAGTTATGGGAATCTGATTGCAAAGCTTGAGGCAAAAGGCGAGAATTGACTAACTGCTTGGGCTGACTTTTCAAAAGCGCCCATCTTTTTGAAGGGTGTCGGTCTTAAGGTTTTAGCTAAATACCACCCAAGATGTTTGTCTCCGCTTTTGATTCGAGCTTAGCGACGCATCCGTCGATGGGTAGTCACGAGTTCTTTGAAGTGCTTGAACTAGAAGGTCAAACACAGGGTCAAATCTTGAATCAAAATATCAAGGAAAAGCAAGAGCACATTTTGAAGGCGCTGAGCACTGAAGCACTTTAATGCTCTTTACGATGATATCGGATGATCAATGTGTTAAGTATTCGCATTTCGGCTTTTCGTTACTTTGTCTCCGTCGGTCGAAGATGTCTGGCCCGGCTTAGGTTAGGTTTTGTGTTATTTTAGTCAGTTCCAGAAATGGCTAAGTCTGGAATGAAAAGAGCAGCTTTTCAAAAGGGCACCCTTGTTTTTCACCCCTCAGATGATGTTTTCTGGGGAAATGTGCCTTTGCAGCTGTCGTGCAGAATGAGGTCAGCTCCGCAGTGAACCTGAGATCCAGTCCTGAAAGTTGATAAATCAGAGGTTATGAAGGATTTTATTTTTCCCTTCGTACGAGATGCAGAAGTCAAAATTTGACTAAGTCTGAGAAAAAGCGCAGCTTTTGAAAAAGGCGCTTGGATTTTTGAGCCTTCAGATGTCAGTTTTATGGTTTCCAGTCTCAGGATATCTTTTGATCAGTTTTTACTCAGCTCTGCGATGCACCTGTCAGCCAGCCAATTGGTGAAGTCAGTCAACCAGGGTCAGAGGATGAACAGAGGTCCCGGCAGAGGTTTAAGCCTAAATTTTCATGAAATTTGGCTAAGTCTGGAATTTGTTTTAAGAGCTCAAAGTTGGATTTTCGAAAGAGAGTTGAATGGACGCCTTAACTGGAGTTCTGACTGCAGTTAGACTAAATGTTTTCTGGGTTGTCATCTTCAGTTCATATATTGGCATGTTGAGTGATCTTTCAGTTCGCATGTCGAGATAACTAGTTTGCATGTTCAGTCAACTACCTTGCATGTTGAGTTAACTTGATTGCATGTTCACTTAACTGAAGATTATTCTTGAATGTCAACTGAAGTTTGCATGCATGGCGAATTTGGTTGCAATTGTGAAGTTTGTGTGAAGTGGCGCATTCATTCTATGTTAACTGAAGTTTAAAAAGGGACGGCATGATTGATGAAGCATAAATTAGTGAAGTATGGCGCATTTGAATGTTAACTTCACTTATCAAAAGGGTCGCCATATTTTAGAATTATAATTGATGAGGCATAGTTTTGTGAAGCTACGCATTTTATAAAGAATGACAACTTAAGTTCCAAAAGGGTTGTTATTTTTAGAATTGAAGCATGTGAAGTTGGCGCATTTACTTCTTGAAGGCTAACTGAAGTCTTGAAAGGGTCGCTATATTTGGAATATTTATTGCATGAAATATGGCGAATTTCTTATTGCCAACTTTAGTTATTAAAAGGGACGCTTTAGTTCTAATTTGTGAATCTAAAGCAAGTGTGAAGGATGGCGAACTTAATATGGATTGCTAACTGAAGTCAAAATCGCATGAAGTTGTTTACTGAAGATTGAAAAGGGAAACCCTAATGCATGGCGATTTATTTAGCTTATCTTAGTTTCAGTTAACTGGAATGAGGTCCAATCACAAGCCAAGCGCACTTCTCAAGGATTCCATGCCTTATGCGAATTTCATAGATGAAAATCTATTTAACCAAGCAATGGCGTCCATTATTTCATCATCTTTAGCTTCGAAGTTCATATTCTTCTTGAGCGACCAGCAAGCTAAAGGTGCTACAGGTGTCCGAATTCAGCATTCTTCATAGCAACGAGTTCAGATTGTTCAGAGGAAGGCGATTCTAGACTTTATTCTCACTTTGCATGCAGGTTTCATCAAGTTCCAAAGAAGAAGTTGGCGGATTTTTCAGAAGCAGACAAGCAAAACTTTCTATCTTCTCTCTTATTTCTTCTATTTCTCACCTTAGGTACTTTCTTCGCATGTCAAAGAAATTCAACACATATTCAGAATTTGATCATCAGGGTTCGCATATTTCAGCATTTGCAATAAAACCCACGTCTTAGATTTTTTCAAGGAAATCGCCCCGTAGCCTTCATTCTGAAGCTCTGTGCTTTCAAAATTTCTTTGCATGTGGGCTTGAATCATATTTTTCAAGGAATTCAACTATGCGGGTTTATGCGAGAATTCCGTTGTGCACAAAACCCATCATTCAACCGAAAATTTCTTCATTGAGCTGTTATTTTAGCCTTGTCCGGAGTTTGAAAGTTTCTTCGACATATTGACTTCTGAGTCAAAAAGTCCTTATTTTTCAAATGCGGTTCAATCTCGTGATTACAAAGGTGAAATAAATCTTGCACATAATTTCATCAAGACTTGGTCTGATTTGAATCATGTTTATCCGGTGGTTAATGCGAAGGCGATGCGGAGGTGTTAAGCGACAATTAGTTGAGGAATCTTGAGCGTTGGGGTTGCTAGCGGCATCCATTCATTACCACTTTCGATCTCGAGAGTTACCGTTCTTGCTTGCATCAAGCATTATGACTCGTCTTCGTCAAATCGGATCGATTGACGGGGAGGTTGTTTAGAGTATCAAACCCGAAGGACATAGAGAAATGTTTTGCTATTCCTCCTAGTTCGGAATAACTTCGTGGTTCTTGAGGCACGGCCAGAGAGATATGGGATCTTTGATCAACAGATTGTGAGAGAGGAAGGTGGCTTCGAAATGGCTAAAGTTCGAGAAGACTAACATGCCTAAGAAGGTTGGTGGTGGTGAGTCAAAGGAAGTTGCTGTTTGATAACTTTACTCAGCAGGGTTACCCGGTCAACGGATACTAGCACTTTCCGTTCATGGATGTTTTCCACGATTACGAGAATTCTTGATGAGTACGAGCATTTTGACTAGCCTATATTTGATTAGTGATTGCTTACATCAGCAGAATTACTAACTTTCTCAAGTATCATGAGTTTCATATGATATCTCACTTGGTCTACTTGGTTTGCATTCCAAGGTAGCTCACAGGGCTACAAAAACTAATGGCACTCGATTGTTCGTGTTCCGCGAGTATTATCCTCAGTTGGAGTTCTCTCAATCCGAGCAAGACTTCCGAGCAGTCAACGATCACTTTTCTATGAGGACAGTTAGAGATCTTGACAATGAAATGCACATTCGTATTTCTGCCGAAGCAAAATCAGCGATGGACACTTGGGCGGATTGGTTTATCTAGTTCCCTACTTTCACATACATCCGGGTTTATGGATATGTTGGAGAGCCCCTGATGTTGCCAAGGTATCCGTCAGACAAGATCATCTTCATGGAGTTTCTCAGGCAGATGCAACATGTTCATTTCTTTCTTAAATTTAGTGGAGTCATAAGGCTGGGCTAATTCCATTCGTGGAATTTTCATGTACAATAGGCAATAGATGCGGGTTATGTCTAGAGATGAAGGTTCAAACTCAAGACTTATCTTGAAGAAGTTCCTATGATCCTCTCGGTCATTATCTTGACAGTTGGAGGCGAGGGATTGCACATAAGCCAGCACTTGAAGGTTTCTGGGCTAATTGTGAAGATGAATTCGAGGTTCGTCGTCATCACTATTGTAGACTCACTATCGGTCAGCTCTCTGATTACCTATCAGAAGATGTTGATGGTCTATCGGATGATGATGGAGAAGTTCTTCTTAATTCATATGTCAAAGATCAAGTTGCTCGGCAGCCACTTCGCTCACCTGATTGGTATGCTAAGGAGAATACTTCTGTCGAGGAGGTTTCCAGATCAGTTATCAAGACTAGCAAGTTGTTCTTGGAGAGCAAGCGGAAGTGGAAGTCAGTTCCTGTAGCAGAGCCGCCAAAGGATTTCTCTTCATTGCCTTCTACTTCTAGGGCAAGACCTCGAGTCAAGGCCATTATAATACCTCCTGAAGGGGTTAGACTCAGTGGAAACACGGGGAAAAGAGCTACTGGTAAGAGGAAGCAGAAACAAGTTGAGAATGTTCTTGAGATTCCAGTAGAGACAGTTATTCAAGCTGAACCTCACGTTGAATCTCCTAGTTCGCCTCACATACAGCCTATCGACATAGATTCTGAGCCTGAGACACCAATTCAAGCTGGATCGGAGACACCTGAACCACCACAGGTTGATACATCAGGGACAGTCTCTCCTCGAATTGAAAATATTGTTCAATCTTGTTGGCTCGAGAAGTCTTTGGGGAGACAGAGGCGAGAACCTTCATACAATCTTGATTTATCTGAATTCGGTGAACCTTATCAGAGAAGATCGAACAAGAAGATAAAGAAACAAGTGCATATCGAAAAAACTCCAAAATCAGAGATTGTTATTGAAGTTGCCGTTCCTCCAGAGGGTAAAAGCTTGGATGAAGTTGAAGTTGGTGACTTTACATTTACCAAGGCTAATCTTGGCAGGACCACTCGAGAGACAGATGTGACTCTTCTTAAGATTGTTACCAATAATCTTGAAGAGCGAATCACGAAGGATGGAGAAGATAAGGCCTTACTCAAGGCTGAAAATAGTCAACTTCGTCAGTACATTTCTGATCTTGTTCATGGAAATTCGAGTAGAGCACCTGTTCTTCCTCAGAATACACCTGCAGAACAACGAAAACTGGATGAGTTAGTCAGTCATGGCAGACTTTTGGACAACTGGGTTGAAAGTTTAGTTGCTACAGGTCGGCGTCTTCTTGCAGATATGTATCAGTTGAGGAGTGATGCACATAAACTCCGTCAGGGTATTCAATTGCTTGAGGTTGCCGTTGCAGAGAGTTTGGCAAAGGATCGTGTTCTGGTATCTCAGTTGTCAGTTGCATATGATGCTTTGGAGATGGTCGAGGATCAAGACAAAGTTTTTACTTGGAGAGAGCAGCACCTTCTCAGGATGGAAATATGTGAGAATATCTCTACCAAGTTGTGTTCACTTAAGGATGATGTGGTTGGAGTACTTGCACTTGTCAGCGGTTTCGTTGTTCAGATTTCGTGTCATTATCTTCTTGAAGATGGCACGTATGTTGAGTTGGACAAAGTACAAGCTGAATTCGAGAAGCTGATTCGTGACAGCCTTGAAGGAGAACCAATGGTGCCTAAGTTAGAGAATGTTTCAGTGATTGCAGCCAGTTTCAGGAAGGCGACTGAAGAATGTAAAGATGGCATGCACACGATCACAGAAAGTGGCAGAGAACTGAAGAAACAGACTGTTGTTTTGAGCAGCGTCAAAGTGCCAGATGACAAGGAGATCGATGAGTTCTTGGTCGAAGTGTTAGACCGAGTTGACATGGAGTGATCTGCCAGTTGGAACCTGCAGTTAATTTCGAGGATTGAGTCATAGGTGGCAGTTAACTCGACTTTCAGTCTTGAGTTCACTTGCTGACTTCACACATGCTTATCTCATCCTTGGAATTATCGTCATAGGAGTTAGGGTTAGGGTTTCTAGTTAACAGAGGGTAGTGTCCAGTTAACTTTGCTTCAAATAAGGATGTGCATGCTTGCACATTGTCCATTTAGGTTAAATGTACCGGTTAACTGATGGTAGCTTTCTAGTTAATTGTATAGTTTACTTCATTAGGGTTTGGCAGCGAATCTTGCATGCATTGCAAGACTGTAGAAGACTCAAGGTGATTTTAGGGTTCCCTACACCTTGATGTATATAAATAAGAGCTTTTGCTCATTTGTAATTAACTTTTGCTTAAGAGAGAAATATATGCTGCGCCTACCTTGCCCTCAATATTGCTCTTTTGGTATTTGTTCATGCGTCTTTGCTATTGCAATTAATTGTTATGCCACATAGGGTTTCATGCGATTGTGATGGTGAATTCTTTCCATAGTTTAGCTAAATCTGTTTTGTGCATCTTTATCATTACGATCAATTGTTATGCCACATAGGGTTTCATGCAATTGTGATGATAAATCTGTTTTGTGAACTTTTACCGTTATGATCAAGTGTTATGCCACATAGGGTTTCATAAGATTGTGATGATAAATCTGTTTTGTGAGTCTTTACTATTATGATCAAGCGTTATGCCACATAGGGTTTCAGGAGATTATCATGGTAAATTCTTAAAATCTGTTTTGTGCCCTAATAAACTTGTTCAGTTGAGATAATGGATGCGCCACCTTGCCTTCAAGTAGAGAATCTGAGATGGTTTGCCGGTCGATGAGTCAAAACCTTGCTCCGTTTCCTGTGCTGTTTTCTTGAGAGCTGGATAGGGTATTAAGTTATTAAGTTTAGTTGTAGTTAGTAGATGCGCAAAACTAGAAAACTTCATTTACTAGCGTATTGGTTTGTGCTTGTACCTCTGATGAAACAAAAGGCGAGGTTAGTTTAGTTTATTTCCATTTGCAAGTACTTTTGTCAAGCACAACGAGGGATCTTCCCCTCCTAATTTGAAGAGCACTCATTGCGTAGTGTGCATAGTTGTTCGTACCAACTCTTACTTGAGAGGTGCTAGTTATTCGTAACAAGTAATATCCTCGATTGTTTCACCATCCTTCGGGAGTCTTCCGGGTGACATTCTTTTTTACCCCTTGATTCCGTTTGACATGATGGAAACCACTAATGTTGAAATAAATCACACAAATGAAACTTAAATTCTCTCAAATTTTTACTGTAATCTCCTTTATTATGTCTTCAAAAACCCAATAAAAATCAGACTCCAATTCAACAAGATGTGCGAGACATGTAGATTCCAAAAAAATAGTGTAGAAACCCTAATTCTGCAATAATTCGCTTAATTCTGCTCCAATTCTTCTGAAATTTGGACTGTAGCTTCTTCAATATGTTCTTCAAAAACCCTTTAAAAATCAAAAAAAAATTCGCCAAAATCTAAAAGATATGCTCTTCCCAAAATCGCCTCTAAAATTGAGAAAAACCTTGCCTCTATGGTGCGAAGATCATGCTTTGATACCACTTATTATGAAATAACTTGCACAATAGAAGAATATGATATGAAATATGCTGCAAATACTTGATAATAACTGAAAATAACAAGCCACTTCGAGGGGACAAACCTCCAAATATCTCTAATGAGAACACACTTCACATTTGATGATGAAATAAGACTCACAACCTCCTATATATACCTATTTATGCCAAGGATATCACCTAAGCCGACTTAGATACACCTATATAAGACTTAGGCCGACCTAAACAACTAAATAACAATATACTAATGATAATATGACTTAATAGAGAGTTAAGATAGCCACAAGCCGACTATTCATAACCCGATGTACAATAATATTAAGGGCGTAGCACTATTTCCTTCATGAAATTGTGTGTTCATCTATTTAACTATTCTTGTTGATGTAGATTTACCAATCTCTGATTTAGCCAATAGTTGGCATTCCTTGGTGTTAACCCATCAAATATTTGTTACGGTGAAGACTGGTCTCTACTTTTGCCAATAGAAAGTTGTGTTTGTTAATGCTTGGATTTTTTATCCTTCTTAATTTGAAAATTGAAAATATTGCTACAGGCCTCGACTATTGATAGTTTGGTGCTTGTTTCAAAGGCAAAAGCATAGTCAATGAGATGTTTACATTTAATGTAAAACCCCATTGAAATCATGTAAAGTGTGCATACTTGGAAAAAAAATCATGGTTTTAGGATTTAGGTCTCAAGGGACTCCCCATTACAATTTGAAGAATGGTTTAAGCGTATGTGTTGTGTAGCAATAGTCAAATTAAAACACTAATAGAGACTAAGATGGCCTCATGCTTGAGTTCCAAATATTCAAAGAGTTTGTTTGGCATGTCATAAATGGCATATGTTTTTTGTAAAAGTTATGAGACCCATTTGGACTTGGGTATGTTGTGTTTTTCAATTTATTTGATGGGCTCAATTAAAAAAGGGTCATTCAGCCACACCATGCTAACAAAAAAGAAAACATTGTAAAGGCAAAACTTCACAAAAAAATGAAAGAGACATTACTCATTACATATCATAGCTTTACAAATTGACTAGAAACATTATACAAAATGAGTTGCAAACTTGCAGGAGCCAAAATGTGGCTGTGAGTATAGCTACTCCTCCAATTCCATATATTTCCTGATAGTAGACCACATTAGGCTCAGAGATGGATGAAATAACCATTAGCTATAAATTGAATGAGGAAACCACATCTGGTTAACCTTGGGACTCCCTCCAGGGGCAATATGCACTCAAACTAGCCCTCAAATCCTTAAGGCCAGAGCTTTCATTCAACAGTCAAGTACATCTTTCTGCTCTGCTGCTGGCTTGTATTCAAGTGTTGCCTTCTAACTCTCCAACACATAAGTTTAGAGCTGAAGGTGATTTTTCTAAAACTGCCCAAATGCTTTCTGAAAACAAACCAAACAAAGTGCACCACTGTAAAAACACAATTCCAGTCCTGACCATACTATATTCTTAATTTTCAAGTTGACAATCCAGCTAAAGTGTAATATCCCTTGCAACTTCTGATCTAAAGTTTAGCTCTCAAGGAATATCTTAAGGGTTACCAATATGCAAAACAAAGATCTTGGTTACTATGACCTTCTAACACTTTAGGATTTTTCACCTAAAGGAGAGGGATAGACCAAAATGACAATGTTCACACTTCTTAAACCACTCTAGAAAATTCCCTTCAAATCTGGCGTAAGTTTGCCTCAAGGAATTTTGTCAAACACTTCACTTGCAACCTCTTAAGTAGCTGTTTCTGAGTTTTCAGTTTGCTTGCTTGTCTTCAATTGGCCTCGAATAAATGTAAATGCTTTGCAAATCAACACTACAATAGCTATGCAATAATATAAATGATAATGCAATTCTTTTTTGGCTTTCCAAATACATAAATATGAACTACATAAGGAATGTGCACCTACAGCCAAGTAGCATTTTTACAAACACTTGTCATACATACTCTAGAGCTAAACAATATGAGCATTACATCAACAACTAATATGCAACTTATTCCTCCATTATTTGAATGCAATTCTCTAGTACAATGCTAGTGCAAATTAACCAAGACTCTTGGCTTTAAAAATTTATTTAATTTTCTGAAGTCTGAGTACAATAGCAGCAGCAAGTAAACAATTATAGTTGCTCAAGATTGTATGCAAACAACATATAGAACCTGGTTATGAAGTCGCCTATGCTGGAGGAAGAAGACCATCCAAGAATTGATGCCAAATACCCTTCACTCAAGCTAAATTGAACTCTTGAAGTAGCCGCCCCTGTTCTGATGTAATGTGCTGATAATAAATAATTGCAGCCTCTAAGCTTCCTCCTGAAGCATCAATATTAATTATTATACTCTCCAAATTGAAGCACCCTCACTTGAAGAAGAAATCACTGCAATCCCAAGCCTCCAAGAATGAAATCGTGACCCTTCAAGTATGCAGATATAAGACTGGAATTAAATCAGACCTCTGTTCTTTATGATCAGACTTCTATCTTCTTCCAAAAATGCCTTCTATGCTACCAATAGATGCAAGTGTGACCTCCACTAATATCTATAGCATATATGCAACAACTCCTAAATCGAACCAACACAAAATTGGCCTTTGGCCACAAATTTTGGCACAATGAGAAGTCTGAAATAACTCCTCCAATCAGCTGCAACCCTTCAGTAGATAGTTTCACTACCTCAGTTATGCAAATCAATGGGATACTTCGTACCCAAAGACCTCCAATATTGACTGCAGAAACCCTAGGCTTCTCCAACAAATATACCAAAAATCAATTATCAATATATCCAGCATAATCACAAATGAGCCCCTTAAGTTTCTTTTATACTTTTCTTGTGAGAGCTCAAACACTTTCCTTGCCAATGTGGGATAAAAAATATATTTCCCTTTTAATTTATTTTAAGTGACTTTATAATATAATATTTTATTTAGTCACTTTTTAATTAAATTAATTAAATATCAAGTCACCTTTTAATTTTTTAATTTATTTGATGACTTAATAAATAATTAACTCAATTAATTTCTCCTTATTTCTCCACTTAGCCTTCAGAGAATAAAGGCTAAGAAATCACATGAGATGGCTACGAAAAAGGGGACATTACATAAAGTGACTCATGGCATTCCCCGAGTATACCATAGACAAGGGGCCATTCACCCTATTTTTTTGCCTTTTCCACCTGACCAGGAGACTCTTCCATAGGCCCCCAAGTAGGCCCCACCTGCTACCAGCCAAAATACCACCCAAAAAGTAATAAAGGGCCAAATATGCACTTTGTTTTGACCAATATCAATGAAAGCATCCTAGAGGTAGCTCAAAAACTGGACTATAAGCATATGGAAAAATAATTTCATGAAAAATGCATAGGAATATTGATGACAATGTATCTGACTGCAAATTCACTGCATTCGCCAGCTGCAACTTGGCTAAGAGAAGCTAGTTGAATGCCCATCTATCTCACACACAATGACAAGTAGTTCCAATGTTGTATGAAGGTGACTGAACAGATCCTAACAAGTGAAAACAAAAAACACCAGACGGCCAAAGTGATGAACCAAAATGCACAACTGATTTCCAAACGTCAGGCTATCAACCCACTGACTACACGAATGGACCCTTGGAGAAGAAGGGGAGAATGGTACTCAAATATTTTCAAACCAACTCTTAGATCTGCAGCAACCCATTGGAGAACCATTGGGAAAGAGAGGGAAAATGTGGAAAAATGGAACCTTGAAAATGCTCTAAATGTTCCTACTTGTGGTGGTGAAACTGTATGCAAGGGAGACTTTGCTGAAAAAATCTCTACTTGTATGCCACTCAAAAAACTTCAAACAGGGAAATATTTCTACATGGATACACATTCTGATATGTTTCTCTATACTCCATATTTTTCACTATTCACTATCTGAACTTGTAGGTATTTACTTGGTTGGATAAACATTCAATTTATTGGGCGCTTTTGCTTTCAACACTTTTTGGATTTACAGCCTTTGCTCCTTTTCTTTTCTGGTTATACAAATGACTTGGATTTTGTAATCTGCTAACAGTTTTTTAATGTGTACCATTCTCTTAATATTATAAAAAAGTGGAATGAAGAATCATGAAGAAAAAAGCATGTGAACAGACATAAATGCCAATGTCTTGAAAAAAAAGGTGGTGAAATTGACTAAACATAAAGAAAGAGATTATTGGAGCTGAGTGAAAATTTGCAAGCCAATCAATCATGGGAAAGACTTATCTTATCTAAGCACTTTCTGCTTTGTATGGTAATCTAAAGATTAAAAAAAAATAGCAGAAAAGAATCACCCCTTGATTTCTAGTTAGCATTTTGACCACAACATCTCTTTACAAGGCAACCTACAGAATCAATTGAACAAGAATAGAATTTCTACATATCCTTCTTTCACCCTGATGACAAATGAGAGTCTACAATTTCATGCACAGCCAAACTTTTGAAACATCATCATTCACATATCAAGGCATTTTACTTGTAAACTCTTGATCAATTCAGCTACCTCAACTTCCATGCCATAGGCAGTTTGAACACCAACTGGTGGACCATCTAGCTCATATTGCAAAAACCTTCCAGAAGCAGCCCCTGATGCAACAGCTACAATCCTGTTTATAAATGATACCATGGAAAGATATTAGCATCTGCAAAAATATGAATTTATAATGTACCAAATTGAAAACATATAAGGCCTAAAACTCACCTGCAAGGAATCATTATTCCATTTTCACAAGAGATGAGACTATAGCTTTCACTTGTTTCTATAATCTTCTCTACTTTGGAGTTAAGATACCGTACTCCAGCTTCAGCACACCTGAACTCAAAACAACCACATCCAATCAATTTAAAGAGTTATTCGCAAGTGCATAACAATGTTAAGTATTTAAGGCTTTCATAGGCATTTTAATTAGAATCTTGATTTTGTGGGATTTTACAAGATTGTTTGACGTAAATCAACACCTCTGGAGTGCAGGTTTATGCAGGACAGCGCTATGTACACTATGGCCGGTGCTCTGGAAATTAGGAAGCTCCCTGGGTTGTCTTTGGAATGCATGGAAAAGAAAAAAATAATCTAAGTCCCTATCTTTTGTTCCTCGGTGGAAGGGCTGGTTTAAAGAAAGAGCAGAGCGTTTAGGCTAAGGATTTTTGGTTTTAGCGGTCGATGCTACAACTAAGCTAACTACTTTAAAATCTATCCGGTTTCATAAGAAAAGCGAGCATGAAATGGGCTTGAGGATATTCTCCCGGACGATAAACGAGTTTAGACTCTCTACTTGAAGGCAAGGTGGCATAACTATCATCTCAATCTAAACAAGCTTATTGGGCACAACAGATTTAAGAATTCACTAAGACGATCTTATGGAACCCTGTGTGGCATAACACTCGATCGAAACAGCAAAGCCTTCACAAAACAGCCTTTATCTTTATAATCTCACGAAACCCTATGTGGCATAACCTTTGATTATATTGATAAAGATTCACAAAACAGATTTATCGCTGCAACTTCTCGAAACCCTATGTGGCATAACGATCGATCACAATGGTAAATTAACACAAAACAGCCTTATCACCTCAATCTCTTGGAACCCTATGTGGCATAACAATTGATTTCAATGATAAAGATGCTCAAACAGATCTAACTATGGGAGGAATTTACCGCGCCAATCTTATGGAACCCTATGTGGCATAACACTTGATTGAAAGTAGTAAAGACTTCACAAAACGATTTTATCATCACAATCTCCACGAGAAACCTATGTGGCATAACGCTTGATTGAAATGATAAAGGTTACAAGACATAAAGAATCACCATTACAGTGCGCGAAGCCTATGGCTGACAACAATTGAATTGTAATAGCAAAAGGCATGAACAAATACCAAAGGCGATGTGAGGGGCAAGGTGGTGGCATATATTCTCTCTCAAGCAAAAGTTATTCCCTGAAATGAGCACTTGGCTCTTATTTATATACATCAAGGTGCTGTGGGTAACCTAAAATCACCTTGGAGTTCCTTTCTGATTCTTGCAATGCATGCAAGTCATGCGCTAACCTAATGAAGTAAACTATGCTCTGATTAAGCGGAGACGCTACCCTGGTTGGCGTTTAAATAACCTAATTGGACAATGTGCAAGCATACCGTCCTTATTTAAAAGCAAGAATCAACGACTGCTACCTTCAATTGGCGGAAACCCTAACCCTAACTCCGGGTGTTGATAATTCCAAGGATGAGATAAATATTCGTCGATGATCGGATGCTGCTCAGGACTCAACCCTCGAAACTAACTGCACGTTCCAACTAACAGATCACTCCATGTCAACTCGGTCTAACACTTCGACCAAGAACTCATCGATCTCTTTGTCATCTGGCACTTTGATGCTGTCCAAAAATAATAATCTGCTTCTTCAATTCTCCTGTCGCCTTCTGTAATTGTGTGCACGCCATCGTCACAATCTTCAGTCGCCTTTCCAAGACTGGCTGAAATTACTGAAATATTCTCTTAGGCGCCATAGGTTCTCCTTCAAGGCTATCACGAATCAGCTTCTCGAACTCAGCTTTGCACAACCTCGAGATCAGCGTAGGTACCATCTTCACGAAGATAATGTCACAAGATCTGAGTGGCTTTGGCGGCTTCGTAAATGAAGTGATCTCTATTCCTTCTGCGTAACGCTTCATTGCCAGCTGCTCTGATGAAATCATGAACTAAGACCGATTTGGTCTTGAATTCAGTCTAGTTGAACTACCTTCTGAAAAACTCGCCCATTGACTGTGAACACGGTAATGTTCTGACAACCTTCTCTGGAAAGCTAAAATGGCTCCTGATGAGGCTAAAAATACCCTGTTGAAGGATAATTTTCACAAAAAATTCTGAGACATGGGTTTTGTCTAGAAAAGGATTCTAAGACAACCCACAACATCAGAATTGCGAAAAAATGTCGTTTAGCTTGACATGCAAAGATTCTTCAGTCGAGAACTGTAGGGGTTTTTAGAGCTTCCCGGGGCAATTTTCCATGAGAAAATCTGGAACATGGGTTTTGTGCACAACGGAATTCTGAACAAACCCAGATGATGAGATTTTCAAAAATATGTGTTTCAAGCCCACATGCAAAGAAATTCTCGGAAAAAAGCACAGAGCTTCAGAATGGAGGCTGCGGGGCAATTTTCTCGAAAAAATCTAAGACATGGGTTTTGTTGCTGATGCTGAAATATGTGAACCCAGATGATCAAATTCTGAATATACGCTGGGTTGCTTTGACATGCGAAGAAAGTACCTAAGGTGAGAAATAGAAGAAATAAGACAGAAGATAGAAAGTTTTGCTTGTCTGCTTCTGAAAAATCTGCAAATCTCTTCTTCGAATCTTGATACAACCTGCATGCAAAGTGGAAATAAAGTCTAGAACTGACTTCCTGTGAAGAATCTGAGCTCGTAGCTTCGAAGAACGCTGAAAACGGACACCTGAATCACCTTAAGCTTGCTGGTCGCTCAAAAGAATGCAAGCTTTCAGAGCAAAAGATGATGCAATAATGGACGCCATCTTGGAAATATATAGAATTTCATCATAAGAAATTCGCACTAAAGCAAGCATGCATTAAAAATGGCGCTAGGCTTCTTATTGGTCTTCACAGTAGTTAACTAGAACTCAAACAAGCTCAATAAGTGGACGCATTAGGGTTTACCCTTTCAACACTTCAGTTAAACTCAGCATGCGATTTTAGCTTCAGTTAAGACTTGTCTTAAGTTTGCCATCTTCAAATTTACTTTGGATTCATCAATTTTGACCTAAGGCGTGCCCTTTTGCAACTTCCGTTAACAATAAGAATGGGATAAGAGATTCGCCAAACTCATGCAAAGAATATGCTCTAAAAATAGCTAGCCTTTTGGGACTTCAGTTGCCCTTTCCTTGAAAAGTGCGCCATCTTCACTATGTCTTGCTTCACTTTTCAAAAACTAAAAATAGCGACCCTTTTCATGAGTGAAGTCTTCAACTTCAAATTCGCCATTTCTTCACTAAAAATGCTTCATGCTTCACAAATAATACTTCATGCTTCACTTCGTCCCTTTTGAACTTCAGTTAACATTTGATGAAGCGCCATCTTCACAATTTTGACCAAATTCGCCATGCATGCAAACTTCAGTTGACTTTTAGTGGTAATCTTCAGTTAAACTTAACATGCAATCAAGTTAACTGAACATGCAAACTGAAAGATCACTCCACATGCAAACATATGAACTGAAGATAACAACCCAGAAATCGTTCAGTCTAACTGCAGTCAGAACTCCAGTTAAGGTGTCCATTCAACTCACTTTCGAAAATTCAAATTTGAACTTTTGGGCGAATTCCAGACTTAGCCAAATTTCATGAAAATTTAAGCTAAAACCTCTGCCGGGACCTCTGTTCATCCTCTGACACTGATTGACTGACTTCTCCGATTCGCTGGCTGACAGGTGCATTGCGGAGCTGAGTAAAAACTGATCAAATGATATCTTGACACTGTACGCCATAAAACTGACATCTGAAGGCTCAAAAATCCAAGCGCCTTTTTCAAAAGTTGCTCTTTTCTCCAGTGTTAGCCAATTCTCGCTTTCGCCTCGTTTTGCACCGTATCCTCTGTAACTTACTCGAAACAGGTCCGTTTGACAGGCTTGATAGCTCACTGCGAAGCTGACGTGATGCCGGACAGATGTCTGCTGGAGGTGACAAACCCTAAAAACAGGATTTGAGCCCCTAAAAGATAGGGCGCCTATTTGAGAATGTGCTCCCTTCTCCAGAGATGAAAATTTTGATGTATTTTGTTCAGATTTTCATTTTTCTAAAATCTCTTCAGCAACAGACTGACATAGTACTGACACCAACTCCATATTTGAAAACCCCAAAAACGACCATTTGACAACACTTTAACGAGTTTAAGACTCAATTAAGCAAAATGCCTTAGTGAAGCAAAAATTTTGGTTTTGGGTACAACATTAGGCTCCGTCTGGTGACCATGTCGGATACTTACGGCATAGGAGATCCCTAGAATCTCAGTGTTTCGTAGACCAGTGACTTTATAAGTTGGGTATATGGAGTTAGGACTTTCCTAATCACCTAAACATTAAAGGTCCTAAAAACTTAACCTAAAAATCACCTAAAACAAGACTACTTAAATCACCTAATACACGACAAAACATCACAGAACGGGGAAAAACAAAACAACATAACGATAAAGCATAAAAATTACTTACAAAATATTAACTCCACCCCCGAAGAGTTGAAGTGCTTACGATATTATCCGCTGCAT
Organism: Sequoia sempervirens; assembly: GCA_007258455.2. Lineage (NCBI taxonomy): Eukaryota > Viridiplantae > Streptophyta > Pinopsida > Cupressales > Cupressaceae > Sequoia > Sequoia sempervirens. The sequence goes on from VDFB02298444.1 coordinate 100,571, forward strand.
GGCAGCAGGAAGAGCCTCCCACCAATGTCGTTTCTGCCTGAAAGGCTTGACTTCTCTTCTTCTGGGAATTACAGGAGGCAATCCTTCTGGAATGAAGATTCTCAAGTATTCACATATCCATGCAAAAGTACTCTGCCAAAAGTCAGAACATGATGCAAATGGGAAATCTAGTACCTCGAAGGCATTAGTTCTGTTGTAGTCCATCCTGGGAATGTCGAATTCTTCAAACCAATCGATCGAGTTCCAAACTCGATTTCTGTAATGCCGTAGGTGATCTTTTCTGATCTGATAATATCCTTTGACTGGCTCATTGATCAGCTCTACATCACCTTTAACACATAGGAGTTTGATTCCCATGTCTTCGGCATCTTTGAGGCCTTGCAAAAGCACCTCTTTTTCTGCTCTAGTGAATTCCAATTGCTGGAAATGTGCAACTGGGTTCAACTGTTCTTTAGGGGATATGATCAATTCCCCTTCTTCTAAAAATGTTGTTAAACAATCTCCATTGAACTGTATTGTCCATGACTTCGCATCCTCTGTCGGTCTCTTTTCAGAACAAGCAATGTTCCGGCCTTTAGCTTTTATTTCTGACAGAGTTACACAATTACCAGGATCCGTTTCAGGCTTTGCTTTTGCTGGAACATTTGACTTGAGCACAGCCTGCTTCTTTGCGACCTTGAGAATCTGATCTAATTCTTCTGGATGATCCTGAAGATATTCCAGTTGCGAGATTTGTACCTTGGTCTTCATCATGGAAGCTACGATGTCAAAATTTGCTGAAGACGTCTCTTGAGCAACTGGCATAGTAATCGCATGTGAAGGTTTGGGTTTAGAAGTGAATGGCACTTCTTCACCCTCTTCGTTTGATTTCCGCCTTTCTTCTTCTTTCTGTGCTTTGAAGTGTTGATCACATGTAAACACAGGAGGAGTGTACTGACGGTATTCTTCTTCTTCTTCTTGATTTACGGGTTCTTCATCAAAGTATCCCGCTGCGGAGTCGCCATCGAAGTTGTCCATTTGTGGTAAAACAACCTTCGAACTTGGTATTGGTACAAAACTAGAACTGGGAGCAACTTCAGTGTATCCCATGATTTGGATCATTCTCAGGTTCTCTGGACATGTGGATCCGGTATGTTCATTAGTGTCATGAAAAGGACAAAATACTACACTGTGTGCAGCCTCAATCATTGATCTTGGTGGAGATATCGACAACCGTGGCTGAAGATTGTCTCTCTTTGGCTGGTACGGTTGTTGAACTGGAGATCTGATAGAATCTATTTTCATCAAGCCGGAAGTGATCATATTATCTTCCAACTCAATGGCGTGTTCTTGTGCACTCTTCAACTCTGTTGCTTTGGCCGTCTTCAGAAAGAAGGCTATCTCTGATGGAAGAGCATTTATGAAACAGCTTATCAGAATCTCCGGTGATGGATCGAATGTAGAAGAAATTCTTGTAACAAGACGATTAAATCTTGCCACAAAATCCCTCATGTGTTCTTTGTGCTCCATCTTTGAATTTGTGAGCTGGGCAAACAACATATGATTGTCTTCAACGGGCTTGAATCTCGCCAAAAACTTCTCGCTCATAGTTGCCCAACTTGTGATACTGCCTGGCGCCAGGTAATTGAACCAGTCGGCAGCGTTTCCCACTAGAGTCTCGACAAAGAGACGCACCGCGATGTCTTCATGCTCCACGTGCAAGACGGCGCAAGCCGTTGTGAATGCAGAAAAATGGTCCTCTGGGTGTTGTGTTCCATCGCCGTGAAACCGAGGAAAACGCTTCCTTGACCCTTTAGGTAACTCATGATTTACCTCAAAAGCCAAAGGTCCAATGTTATTACCCCAAGGTAATGGGAGTGGACGTCGCCTCTCAGCATTAACGTTGTTATCATCCATTGCTTCTGTGTGAATCATGCAATCGGATGCCAGAGTGTGATCATTCCCGTGAAATAAAGCATAAGCTTTTCTTGAAGTTTTCTTTACTTAGCTCCACGATGCACCTGTCAGCCAGCCAATCGGAGAAGTCAGTCAATCAGTGTCAGAGGATGAACAGAGGTCCCGGCAGAGGTTTTAGCTTAAATTTTCATGAAATTTGGCTAAGTCTGGAATTCGCCCAAAAGTTCAAATTTGAATTTTCGAAAGTGAGTTGAATGGACGCCTTAACTGGAGTTCTGACTGCAGTTAGACTGAACGATTTCTGGGTTGTTATCTTCAGTTCATATGTTTGCATGTGGAGTGATCTTTCAGTTTGCATGTTCAGTTAACTTGATTGCATGTTAAGTTTAACTGAAGATTACCACTAAAAGTCAACTGAAGTTTGCATGCATGGCGAATTTGGTCAAAATTGTGAAGATGGCGCTTCATCAAATGTTAACTGAAGTTCAAAAGGGACGAAGTGAAGCATGAAGTATTATTTGTGAAGCATGAAGCATTTTTAGTGAAGAAATGGCGAATTTGAAGTTGAAAACTTCACTCATGAAAAGGGTCGCTATTTTTAGTTTTTGAAAAGTGAAGCAAGACATAGTGAAGATGGCACACTTTTCAAGGAAAG
>VDFB02298445.1:0-13514 GCA_007258455.2 Sequoia sempervirens
GGTGGACCTGTCCAATCCTCGGCTCTGCCTGTCCCTACACCTTTAATATAGTGAATAGTATCTCTGCTCATGAAAAAGCAACCAAAAAGCACACTGTATTTTGAAAAAGCAATTGAAAAAAAGCACAGGATGGCAGGAAATCTGTGCTCTGATACCACTGTAGGAACCCTGGTGGTTCTCAACCCCGAAACCCTGACTGAGAATTTGTGTTTTTGCAAGTTTTGTATTTTTTGTGTTTTTTTAGGTTTTTCAGACAAATAAAGAAAAGCTGCGATTTTCTAAATAAATGCTTAAAAATTCACTAAAATTCATATGGCAATGGAAATGTATAGAAAATACTCATAACATTGAGGCGCACCAATACATTAATTTTCCAGAGCATTAACAATAACAAAATATGAATATTGAATGAAATATGATATTATTATGAGGAACCTGATGGCGGCTGCAACAGCATGAAAGATTTGGAAGAATACAATATATCTGGCTCACGATCTCAGATCTCCATACTCAAAATGAAAAGAATCCTCCAGAAGACCAAGGCGCACCAGAGCCAAATGACATTCACTGAAGACTGAAGGCGTTTCTTCCTGAAAGAATGGTACGGCCTTGAAGGTACAAATTTGTACGGCCTGTACATCAGCAGCAAATAAGAATATGGTACGGCCCAATGAAAGATGCCAGATCTCTGTAAAAGATATCTCTGATAGGTCGCCTCAAATACTTGATGAATAATCTCTGCTAATTCTGAATGAATAAATCAATGAGCTCAATCTGTAACCTCTGTGTGAAGTCACCAAGATGCAAGCTTCAACTGGTATTACACAGTCTCAGTCTGCCAATTTCTGAAGAGGTATCGTTCTCCAGAAACGAATCGTCTGCTGAAACCCTAGGTTTTGCAAACTCCAATGCTCAGAGCAAATACAAGACAAATTTGAATAACATATCATAATGGTTCGATTTGTCTTTCCTGTGAATATATACTCTCTTGCAAAAATTCGACCCAAAGTCTTCTTTTAATAATCACTTAAATAAATGATTAAATATTGCGCTTTGACTTAGGAGAAAATCATTTAATAATTGGCGCCTTCATTAATGAATAATAAATATTCATTATGTCAAATATTATCATTTTATTATAAAGTATAATAAATACTTTATAATACGCCCTTTTAAATTAATATTTAAATATTAATAAAGTGACTTTATAATATAAAGTCAAAATATTAAATATTTAATAAATCATTAAATACTCCGTTATTCTCCATCTGACCAACAAACTGATGTACCGGAGCGAATCTGAACTGGTGCCCTGCCAAAAATAGCAGCTTCCGCCTGCCCTACTTTCTAAAAATAGAAAGTCTTTGAAAACCTCACGAAGCAAGGCCCAACTCAAACAATTGCAACACTAAAGCTACAACACCGAGTAATCGCCGATGATCCTCTCACACATCTCACCCTACAAGGATCAAAATGATAGGCTAACCACATAACAGCTGCGACTAGGATGGGGACATCACGCATTCATGCCCTAATTGGACCGCTGCCCTTGGGAGATCATTTCTATCAATTTCTTGGGTCATTTGCTATTGATTTTTGGTATGTACAAGCCTAATTTAAAGTTTGATTTGTAGCAGCAGACTTTTGGAATAATTCTGGGCATGCTTGAGCCCATTTTGTGATGTTCTTGCATAGACAATAATTCTGATTTTGTAGCAGCAGACTAGATAATCTGAAATGAGACTTCTTTCATGTTTTGATGATCATGTTATGGTTGTTCATTGTTGGTTATGTTCGTGATTGAAAAGATAAATATATTTGCTTATGTGTTTGAGCATTTTTGAAGCATGTATGTTTGCTGCTCACACTTGTTTCAAATCAGAAAATTCATATCAGAATCTAGGGTTTGAGCAGAAAATTAAAAGTGCAGAAGATTAGGGCAGAATTCCAAGTTTCAAAATCAGATCTTAGGGAAAAATCGCACTTGGGATATTTCAGTCTAACATGAGAATGACAATCAATAATGTCAAAAACTTCAATATGCAAAGATAATAGTGATATAATCTAAATAATTTACCCTACTAATGTAGGACTTCTTAGGGTCACTCCAAGAGAGGCATGCACAAAACCACCTATCGAGTTTCAAGGATTTTGGGGCTGTAATAGTATGATGGGAGGAAGTTGTTGGTTATCTGAAGTAGAGCAACACCTAGCAAACCCTATCGTCAAGCCCAAATTAATTGCTTGTCAAAATGTGATGGAAATGTGTAGGAGAGAGAAACATAAAACTTGTGTATGATTGTAGTAGAAGATTCAACAACTCTAGTGTACATGGCTATGAGAGCTAGTAGTTTGCTGCACCTTTAACAGATTTGATGAAGAAAGGAGCCTTTGAATGGATAGAGGCTGCTCAAGAAACCATTGAAAAAATTAGAGGGGTAATGTGCTCGGTGTTTGTTATACCTGATTTTTTTCTTTTGTTTATGGTAGAATGTGATGCCTTAGGAGGAGGAAGAGGAGATGTTCTCACCCAAAGAAGGCACCCAATAGCTTTTGAGAGCAGGAAAATAAATGAATTAGAAAAGACTTATTCCATCTATGACAAGGAAATGCTGGCTATTATGCATGCATCGGAGAAATTCAGTTAGTACCTAGTTTGTGGGAAATTTATTGTAAAACCAATCATAATAGTCTAAAACTCTTCTTGAACCAATAGAATTTAAATGATCGCCAATAGATGTGGGCCAACAAGGTACAAGCATATGATTTTGATATAGAATATGTGAAGGGGAAGAAAAACATTGTTGTTGACGCTCTTTCTAGGAAGCACACTCTCTACTCCCTTTCCACAACTGCAATTGATTGGAAGGTTGCTATTTTAGCATAATATGTTAAAAACACATTTGCTATTAACATTCTTGATGAAGTGGTTAATGATGGTAGAATCATAGTAGTAGATGGACTCATTCTATGTAAGAACAAAGTCTTCTTGGTCCTTGAATCTAAGATCGAGAAGATATGAATAGCAGCTCATGACACGCCATTAACAAGGGATTCTCGGTAATTCAAGACACAGACAAATCAGAGAAATATTTTTGTGGAAGGGCCTCAAGGATGATGCACTCAAACATATAAGGGAGTGTGCTACACGTCAACAAAACAAGGGAGAGCAAGTTTTTTCACTAGGATTATTTCAGCCTCTACCAATCCCCAATCACAAGTGGGAGAGTATATCCATGGACTTCATCACTGGCTTCCCTAAGGTGCATGGTAAGGATTGCATTTATGTTAGTGTAGACTAGTTAACTAAATATGCACACTTTGCTATCACATCAGACCTCAAAGCTCCTCAAGTGACAAATCTATTCTTCAAGAAGGTGTTCAAAGTGCACGGGTTGCCCAAGAATATAGTTAGTGATAGGGACAACAAATTCTTGAGTTTATTTTGGAAGGAATTATTTCATTGGATGGGCATGAATCTCACCTCTAACAAAGTTATCACTCTCAAATAGATGGGAGAATAGAACTTGTAAATAAATGGATTGAGGGATACTTGAGAAACTACATTTCAAACTAGTAGTCAGCATGGGTCAATTGGTTACACTTGGGAGAGTACTAATGCAATACCTCTTATCATATGTCCATTGATATGCCCCTTTCAAAGCTTTATATGGATATGATGCTCTAGATTTTGTTGATTTGATAGTCAAAAACAATAGGGTACTGGTAGCTTGTGATTTGATTAATCAAAGCCAAGAGATCTTGAGGTCACTCAAAGATAATCTACAAAGAGCCCAAATACAACAAAAGTTTTATGCAGACCAAAATTGTACAAAGAGGTCTTTTGAGGTTGGAGACTTGGTATATTTGAGGTTGTAGTCTTACCCTCAAAACAAGCGAAGCTGAGAAAATCAAACCAAGGTTTTATGGACCTTATAAGATCATGAGGAGGATGGGTGAAGTGGCCTATGTGCTGGAGCTTCTAGAAAATAGAAAGATCCACAATGTATTCTATGTCTCTTGTCTAAAAAGAGCTATTGGCCAACATATTGTGCTGCCAATAGACCTACCGCCCTTAGAAGATGAGGGTAAGTTGATTTTGGTGCATGAAGAAGTGATGGATACAAGGATGAAAAAATTGAGATGGAGAAGTATCACATAATACTTGGTTCTTTGGAAGAACCTACCTATTGAAGACACCACTTGGGAAGGATTAGAAGTCTTTGAGCATCCTAATTTTCATTGCTTGTGGACAAGCAATATGGGGAAGGGCGGATTTGTAATGGCTCGTTTTAAATAAATTCGCGTGAAACTTGAAGTCCATTCCCTTCTCTTTTTGGTAAGTTAAGACTAGTCTATTTCCCCCGCTTTTTGTCCGATTCTTCCTAAGTGTTGAGTGTTTTTGTTTGAGCTCCTATATATAATCTTTTGGGAAGGATTTAGACTTTCCCATTTTGACATACCTCCCCATCGTACCTTGGCTCTTTCCTTTTTCCTTATCGGGGTTTCAGATTTCTCCCCCAAACATGCCTTTTCTTGATTCATCAATCTCCAAACTTCGATATTTCTACCTTTTTGCACAATTTGCCTCACCTACCTCCTTGCATGACCATGGGATGCCATTAATGTCATATTTGACTGCATAACTTCTCTAGAGGTGATCTTGCTTGATAAAACATTATTAATATTTTATTTAGTAGATTAATTGGTACTTGTAGTGTGAGTGGTGGAATACGATAATGTTTCATTTATTGCAATGGTTGTAGACCAATGAGCCCTTGGGTCATTGCAAATCCCAGCCATTGTTTTGAGCGGGAACTCTTTTGACCATAGATATGAGTATTATCAAAGGTTAACTGTGTTCTTGGTTCATTCAATTTGTCTATCATCAAAACCCTAGTATCTACTACTCAAAGCACGTGTTGTTTAGGGTATCAGACTTGAGGATGAAAACCTTTAGATATGTAGTAGACCAAAGGACCAAAACCCTTTGGTTTACAAGATCGAGGATAAAAACCCTTGGACTTGGTAAGATGACCTCATATAGCGGTCAAGTATGTTGGCAAACTGCTATCAAAAAACCATCGGGTAATTTCATAGTATTTTGCTGCTATCATAGCCATTGTACTAGGTACTATGGCAGCCATTTTTGTCTGTTCTTTGTATTGAATAATCAAATGTAATGTTTAGACTTTATTATTGAGCTCAAGATCTTTATAAAGATTCCTCATAAATCTCCATAGTTTGAGTTAGTAGTATTTTATGAACTCGTTATATTTTGGGTGTGATCTAAAAAACCTGAAAGTAAATCATTAAGGTTAAATAGTAGGTTTTTTCAATATTTTTTTTGAAAGTTTGTAAATTATAATTAAATGTATAAAAATACAAAATGATATTATCTCATAATAGTCGTTAGGGTTATTACAATAGGATTTTAAAGAAGATTCATTTTGCTTATATACCACTTCTAGGTTGAACATATTTTAATCTTATTGCTCACCTACATGGTTGTTGTGTGTTTATTTTCATGGATGTACTTTTATGCGTGTTTGCATCCATTGACGTTATTCCTAAGATAGACACTATATTTCACACATCTCTTGCTTTCTCCTAGAGTGATCCTCTTTTCACATACTACTAAAATTGAACAGAACATTTACCAAAAATCAAGAGAATATATTTTTTCTCTCATTATTATATTACTACTTGTAATGCTCTCCTTTCCAAGTAGAATAAGGAGGAATACTTATTGATTGCAACAACTTGTTAACATTGGTGACCTCGTTGCCCTAAACTCCTATTGTACTTTAATAAACACTTACAATCTTGAAAAATTCACTTTCCAATTTGGTATGATGGCATGCAAGCGCTTTTGTCATCTTCTTGGTAATCCTCAAACTCTTGGTCAATAGTGTTACACGCTTGTGATAGATCCCCCTTTGAGCATTGGAAGACATGTCATCAACCAGTCCTACCCAAACTTGAGCAATCTTTGCAGCCTACATCTAGGCCTCCTCATAGGCCTTGGATGTGCTTTCCATTTGCTCTCATTCACCCAAAATCTCAAATTCATATTAGCTGTAGGATGGATCTGAAATGACAAGCATTCAAACAACTAATTTCATAAACTGACTTAATAGTCATAACATCACCTTCTAGGCTTTCTATTCCACTACTAATCATGCTTTCTTACGACTATCCCTCCCCATTGTTGCTTGCTGATCAAATTTTTTGCTTGCTCATGCTAACTTGCCTTTACTTAGGTGTGGTTTTCACATGGCTTGACCACCCTAAAAGTGCACCTGATATGTGGTTGGAGGAGTTTTGTATCATATTTGCCAATTGGCCACTACTTTGGCATGGATTTGTGCTGGTTTGGCCACCTTTAAAGTGTGCTTCTGACAAATCACTCTCTTCCCTTCATTGTTCACTTCATTGACATTGTCATTCAAATGATGGCTACAATTCATCATGTTGGTGCAAGGTTTCCATCCTCCATCTTTTCATTTTTGCATTGGCATCATCCAATTGTTAGGAAATTGATCATCTTCTTCATCCATCTAATGCTAAGTTCCTCTTAATGACTTCGTGGTTTGCGGGCTAAAACTTCTTCCATTTCTTCTTGGGCACGGGTGAAGGAACGATGATTTCATTTTGGCATCCATCTCTGTCTCCTTGATTGTTTTCATAGTTTTCAAACCTCATTTTTTCCTTCAAAATTGTTATCTTGAAAAGACCAAGGGCAAGACCACTTTCACAAATTTGACTAGAAGAACATAACTGACTTATACCTAATGTAACATAAAGGATTAATTGACAATTATCTTACCAAAAGAGGCCTATAAATGGAGATTTGTAGGGGTACCAACACTTGGTAACGTTTGGCTCCAAGAATCTAGCTTAATTTCAATTGTAAACAGAAGGTATTAGTGAGGTTTTCAACAGATTGTAATAGATTTTCAGACTTTCATAAGATATATTGTAGATTCCAACAACTTTCCATAGGCACTAATACATGGCAGGGGTTTGTCTAAAGTCTGAATGTAGAAAAATAACTTGAAACATGTTTGTATAGTTGCATGGAGGGCATGCCAATCAAGGAGTATGAGCTAAGCTTAAAATTTCCAAGTCAAAATTCTTGGACAAGGAATAATTAGATATGAAACACATTAGGCTGAGTTCTAGCCCATTTGTATCTTCCATAGATTTGGTAAGGATGGTACCATGAGTATGTGCATTGATTACATGGCCCTCAACAAGAGGACAATCAATAACCACTACCCTATTCCTAGGATTGATGTGTTGATAGATGAGCTTCATGGGGTGGTATACTTCTCCAAGACTGATTTTTGATCAAGCTATCATCAAATAAGAGTAAGGGAGGCGGATGTAAACAAGATATCTTTTAGGTGTCATTATGGGCATTCTGAGTTTTTGGTCATGTCATTTGGCTTGACAAGTGCACTAGCCACTTTTTAGTCTTGCATGAATTCGGTATTCGTTAATCAATTGAGGAAGTTTTAATTGGTTTTCTTTGATGATATACTTATCTAGAGAAAGATTGGGAGGATCATCTAAGACACATAGATGAGGTGCTTGGTATTTTAAAGTAGTCATTCTTTGCAAAGGCATCTTAGTGTGAGTTTGGGGTGACATAGATCTTGCATTTGGGGCATAGAATTAGTGCCCAAGGTGTTTAGGTAGATTAGGAGAAGATACAAGCAATCTAAGATTGATCCCCTCCTAAGACACATAATTGAGAGGTTTCTTTGGTCTGTGCAATTATTAGGAGATTTGCAAGGGATTCTCACAATTGGTTGTGCCGTTAATAGATTTGATGAAAAAGGGACTTTTCTCTTGCATTGAATCAGTGCAATGAGCTTTTTGATAAGCTCAAGGAGGTAATGAGTTCATGTCCTATGCTAGCTATTCCTGATTTTTCACTTCCCTTTGTATTAGAGGGTGATGTTTTAGGGGAAGATATTGGACAAAGCTCTTTTTTGCTACAACTGTCCACACAAAATCCTTCCTAACACCCTTCATTGTTTTTGTAATAGGTGCACATTTCACTGAAATTTCGTATGAAATTCCTATAGAAGTGCACCAAGCCATGAAAACTTCTAGCCTCAAACGTGCTCTTGGGTGAAGGCCTATCTACTATTGCCTTAACCTTTGGTTTATCTTCAACCCTTCCTCAAATACTAGAAAACCTAGATATGCTAGTTCTTTCTGCATAAAACTACACTTCTTCAAATTCACAAGCAACTTCTCTTCTTTCAATCTCTGCAACATTGGGCCCTAATATGCTCTAAGTGCTACTCCTTGGTTTTACTAAACATAGGATATCATCCAAATAAACAATAACAACTTTTCCAAGGAAAGATTTTAGTACCTCATTCATTAGTCTCATGAAAGTGTTGGGCGCATTTGTCAACCCAAATGGCATCACTAGCCACTCATATAGTCCATTCTTGGTCTTGAATGCTTTCTTTCATTCATCACCCTCTCTAATTTTAATTTGGTGATATCCGCTCTTCAAGTCAATCTTAGTGAAGTACTTTTCTCCACTCAAACAATCCATTAAGTCATCCATTCATAGCAATGGAAGCTTGTACTTAATGGTGATCTTGTTTTAATCCCTTGAATTAGTGCACATTCTCCACTCTCCATCCTTCTTGGGCACCAATTCAAGTACAACACACAAATTGAGACTCTCTCTGATCAACCTATTGATGTGATTTTTGTGACCGCACCAATCAGCAGAACAAAGGAATCCGAAGGTTACTCCATTCTCTCTTGATCAAAGAATTCCATGTGCTAAGATTGCAAGAAAGATTGCACGTTCAACTCCAAGGTTCCGAAATGCTTTGGAATACCCTCAGTAGGTTCGTTGTGATATGCTGTTTTTACGAGGGGACTTACACAATTGTTCAGGATGTTTGTAGTTGACAGCAGGTTAATGACTGGAAGGGAATTTTGTGCAAATGATTAGCAATGAGGTACTTTTTCCTAAAACTAACCAGAAATAAACTGAATTGAATGGCTGCAGAGATTAGAAAATTTATATCCTAGACTAAATGCAAGAGGCGTTGAGCTTGACTTCAATGGACTTCAATTGAACTTTGTCTTGCCTCACGTTGGACAACTTCAACAAGGTTGGTGCAATCTTCAAAGGAGCAACGGAAGGTGTTCAGGTCACGACTCAACAATGCAAATACCATCAAAACGATGCATACATACATGTAAATCACGATCAAAGTTAAGTTTGAAAAGAATTCCAGTTGACCACGCAGGACAAACTTACCATCAGTAAGCTTGTTAGTGATATGGATTAACGAAGCTCACTTAAATCAAACACAACCACCCACAATTAACTACTTGCATGAAAATTACTCTAACTTATATCCTACTTGAAGTCAAAGGGTGAAGAAACCTCACTAACTGCTCATAACAAAAGACAAATTCACCAATCAATGAAACTCTTTTATTATAATAGTCTTCGTAACAATTCCTTACAAAATTCTCAAAGAGAGAACTTTCCTTCTCCTTCAAACAATGCCATGCAATAAAACTATTCGAACTCTAATTGTCCCTCTATGCTCTACTCTAAGATCTATAATCTCTAGTCTAATGATGTACAAATGAGGGGAGACCCCTTTATATAGCTGGCCAATCTCAATGGATGGTCTAGATTAAATTACAATGGACGGCTCAGATGGAGCCACCTCAGCCCTAGACTAGATTCTGCCCTAAAAACCGCCAGAAGGTGGAGTGGCGTAATTAATGAGCACAAAAATAGCAGATTCCTCCCTTGACCACTATGGGCAATTAGTGCCCACTATCCTTCCAGAAGATTCTCGTCCAAGACCCTGTTTCCATTGTTCTTCTCTCTGACCGCGTAAGCAACAAATCTGGCCAGCACCGCATCAACTTCTTGTTCAGAGATCGCCGGAGTAAGATTGAGCTGATACCCGAGGATAGCAATCGTCTGTTCCTGCTGGACGCAAGACTTTCTCCAAGTCTCAATGGATTCCTGCGTGCTTTGCATAATGGCTGAGAACGTGGAGATATTCTCAAAGTCTATTTGAGTGAACACTCTCATCTCCGAGAAGAAAGGCTGCAATCTCCCCTTCAATCCATTTATTTCTACCTCCTCGGGAGTTAGTCTTCTGGAGAACAACACCTCCAGTGTATTGAGGATGCCCTCATGAATATTCCCCATAGCCTTCCTGATCTTAGCCGACTCCGTCTTTGCCATGTCGAAGAAACCTCGGCCAGTGAATGCAGCAGAATACCAGCCAGGAAAATCATATCTATCACCTGCTTGAATCACCCCCTCCTCAACCAAAGTCTGCATTGGCACACGCATTAGAGCAGCCAGGCATGGAATAGTCTTATCTTGAAATATATGAGTATCATCCCAAGCCTGCTCAATGTTCTCCAAACGAGAGAGGATACTAGAAGCATGCTGAAAAGAGGAGACAAGATCTACAATGAATTTCTCTGCTTCAGTACGAACACTGCCAACCCACTTGTCTCCTTCTTGAATGGCCTTCTTCATCTCTTCGAGCCCGCTGATTGACTCTCGTGGAAGCTCAGTTGGAAGTTCCACCGTTGGGTTCTCCTGAGCACATGGTTGTGCTAGATGCCACACATACCCAACTAATGCCCTATGTTCCTTCAATTTCTTGTACTTTCCCTCTTTTCGTTGCAGCCTATCTTTCAACACCTAGAAGGAGTTTTCAGCCTCCTCAACCACCTGTGCTCCAGTGGGGCGCCCTAATTCAATTGTAGTAACAGTGTAACTCTCAGGCATCACATCACCTATATCACACTCCTCCCTTGGAACTGCAACATGGAGAGTGCGAGAACCGGCCTCATCCGTTTCCATCCTGGAGTACTTCCTGGCTCTCTTTCTTTTAGGTGACTCACTTATTCTGTTCAAGAGATCTTCCATTTCTACTGCCGGGTCGATGTCATCCTCCTGATCTCTCCTTATCGCGCGTGTGAGCCAATTTGGAACATTCTGCTGAGTGCCATAGACAATAAGGGGCTGCTCCTCTGTTGCTTCAACTTCATGAACCTCTTCTTGAGCAACATTTGGTTGAGGCTCATCTATCTCCATACGCTGGCTATCCTCCTCAAAACCTCGAACGTCAGGTTCTGTTTCATCCTCAAAGGCTCCCTCAAGTGCACGATCAAAGCGAATGTCAGTCTTTGTTTCTTCTCCTTCATCCGGCTGATCGACACCCTTAGGAGCGTTGGCACTCTGACTATCAAGTTCTCTAGATAATGGCTAGTTAACTTCTTCCATATTCTGTTCTTCAGCCACTCTAACCCTCTGATCTACAAATATTGACACCTCTTGTACACTTGAAGAGCGAGCCAACAATTGCATGGGCGATGCTTCCTCTGTTCTCTGAGGCTTACGCTGAATTGGTTCTTCCTTTGTTGTGGCTCGGCAGCTTGGGCGATTTGTTTCCTCTTCCTTGCTGACACTGGTGGTCGTCGATCGCCCATGAGATTGTATGTAAGGGCAATTGATCTTCTCTTTAGCTTGTGAACATGCCCATCTACCCAGCTCCTTGTGAAAGTCAAGACAGGCATAGACAAAGTGTCTAAGTCTGTGATCTCTGGCTCTGCCCAATCAGGTGGTGGGATTGGTGTGTTCTTTATTGATTCATAATTCGGGTGAGTAATTCTGGCATCTTCATCAACTTGATCCGAAACCTGGACCACCTCACACTCTCTGATTAGCTTCAGGAGCAATCTAGAGAACATCCTCCTTCTGATTTCAGCTTCATCTTGTGCATTTGCCCAAAAATACTCCAAATGAGCCTTGTGCCTATATTCTTCAGCTTGCACAGTTCCAATCTTCCCTTGAGGATCAAAATCTTACCGGCTAGTATGCAGAGTGAGGTAATAGAACTGCAATTCATCCTCTGCCTCCTTGGCTGCTTGCAAAGAAGGGCACTCCTCAAGTGAATTCCCCATAACAATAGGGAAGTGCAAACCTCCCTTCTTCTTCTTCCTTATAATTTTGTCATAGGCTATGAGTTGTCTAGACACTTAGAGCATTATCATTCTATCTGTGGGATACCTCGGTAGTCGGTAGGCATATGAATGGTGCCCCGACAGACCCTTTGTCATGTCCCTCCAACATCTCTCGAGCTTATGATTAGCCTATTATCACGACCCTTGTAGGCGATAGGATGGATAGAGGGTCTTGATGGAGCTTGGCTTGGTCATCGGAATTTACGGTTGGCTTTCGTTCAGGGTCATTTGGACATCATTTTGCCGACTTGCTATTTTTAGTAAGTTAGGTCATTCGAACACCCCGCTATTTTTAAGCGGTATGGTTTGGTAAAGAATCAATCACTTATTCACCACTTGGGGCCGGTTTGAATCGGACATTTTTGAGGGAGATATTAATATTTTAATTGTCAAATTAAATATTAATTATCGGAGCTTATATTATAAAGTTATAATATTATTAATATTATAACTTAAGTGATTTTCTAAAGGGGTCGACCAACATTGAAGAGGGGCCACTTTTTAGTTATATTTTATAATTAAAAGTGCGTCGAGACTATTGAAAAATTAAAAGTTAAAATTCAACTTTTATTTAAATGATGCCTTTTGAGGAAAAAGTCGACCCTCTTGAGGATATAAGGGTTTTCATTGGAAACAGAGCTGAGGATGTAAAAAATCGAATTTATGATCAAGTCTTCTTCTGAGAACAGAGCCAAGGGTTCCAGTTTTCGTTTTGGCATTGGAGAACGAGCCATCTTTAGTGTTGCAGTTCAGAGGCTGTGAAATATCAGCTAATCTATTGCTTTCAGAGAGATATCTTCATTCAGAAGTTATCACAGCACATTCACAGAGTTTTTATCTTCAGAGTTTTGTTTTGGGAATCATCCGGGAAGGGATCTTCAGTATTGGCGCATCTTCTTCCAAGATCTGGCACTCATTTCAAGGGCCGTACAAATTGTACTTGCTGCTGCTAAAGCCGTACATTTGCTGCTGCTGCATGGCCGTACCATTCTAAAAAGGCCGTACTTTTCATCTTGGGCAAATCGCCTACTTCTTGGGTCTTCTGACTTCACACCTTTGGGTGCCTATACTTCTGGATCATTTTCCAAGCGTCTGACGGAAGGAGAAGTGAAAATCTATTGAGGCCGTAGCAGTTCATGTGCATCATCAGGCTGCTGCAATACCAGGTTTTCATCAATAAAAGTGTTGCTTTTTCTTTTGCATGTTATCAGATCTTTTATGTAATCACTCCAGTAGATCAATAAACAGTCTGGCATTGTTAGATTCAATAGTTTCCATCATTTCCGGCATTGTAATATTTTATTTGAATTTATTAGTAAATTCTTGCAAAATCGCATTTTACCTCTTTATGCAAAAAAAACACCAAAAAACATCAAAAACATTCAAAACAAGCAAAAACAGACAGTTGTCAGAGATCAGTGAGAACAGGGGTTTCTACAGTGGTATCAGAGCTAAATCCT